>CM065597.1:12379822-12515209 GCA_033119425.1 Bufotes viridis | reverse complement strand
CAGGGGTCACCCTTTATGTTCCCTAGTTTGGGTCCGGTCAGTAGCTAACTCACTGTGTATGCTCTTGTTGCTCACATACAGCCGTGACAATTGCTAAATAATTCCATCCATATTCGTTAACTTACTGACTCAGTAAGTTAAAGTATAACTGTCAAATTTTTTTTTTTTTTACTATTGGATTTTGGTGATTAATATTACCTTGTTGGCCCTGTTTTAATTTCTGATTGTTTAATAAATAACCCCTAAAAGCCACCTAAAAGTCCCCAGTATTGGCTATATTTAGCTGAGATAAAATCAGGTTGCTATGCTCCTTCCGTCTACCAGATGAGGGGAGCACGCTGCGTGCACTGGGAACTGATAGTGAGTCAGCATTGTAAGGGAATGTATAAAAAGCCAGGTTCTTCCTGACAGGAGATAACAGTGCTGGGCTGTGTGTGTGAACTTCTCCACATGCCTGTGCTTAGCAGACACTCCCTTAGCAGTGCAGGACAATGTGGCTGCTCAGTGTATAAATGACAGCCTTATCTGATAAGAGGAGAGCTTGTAGGAGGACTACAGGCTTCAGCCAGACCTTGGAACTTCACTGCAAGACCCCCTATACAGAGCTGGTCTTCACTAACTTCACTGCAGGCGTCCTATGGATTAGCCTCAGGGCTGAGGGCGACCATATTAACAGAATAGTGAAATTGCAGTTTTATGCAGACTGGTTGCTAAGGGCTGAATCTTATTAAATAAGGGGTAAGTAAGTCTAATAGTTATTGATTCAGGAATATTATCATATTAGTAACTACATATATGGAAACTGAAATTTGGGTCTAAATGTGACAGTTATCCTTTAACGATATGGATGGAATTATTTAGCAATGCTAAGTTGAAATCGCAATGCGATTAAGCAAATATATAAGAATCGCATTGCGATTTCAACTTAATTCTCAGATCCGACAGTACATTCTACTGGAGGAGGCGTTCCATGGTGATCAATAGCTCAAAGTTGTAATCGCAATGTGTTTATTGCGGTATATTATCCCTCTGGGTGTCTTTTACAGCCTTTTTAGTGCCCAAAAGTTCGGGTCCCCATTGACTTCTATGGGGTTCGGGTTCGGGATGAAGTTCGGGTTGAGTTCGGATCACGAACCCGGCCATTTTCCGGAAGTTCGGCCGAACCTCTCGAACCCGAACATCCAGGTGTTCGCTCATCTCTAGTTACTATGTTATAAATCACAGACCACTTAAATCAGCTCACCTGTCTCTACTTTATGCTTCCATTAGTATGGGCAGCATAATGTTGAATGACAGGTTCCCTTTAAGCCACCTTCTTAACAGTTAGCTAAGGATTGAGCGTTATTGATTGTTTATAAGGTCAAAGAGTAGAGATAAGGAGTCTGTCTGCTCCCCAGATGATGGAAAAGACAGAAAATCTACCATCTGCTATTACAGCATCTTAGCTCTGTACAGAAAGAAGGCTGCCATATTTTTAATGAAGAGTCCAATTGAAACATTTTTTTTTCGCTTAAAATGAGTACAATGCAATTATAAAAAAAATATCCCCCAAAGGTGTACATAGGCTTTAAGCTGGCCATACACTTCAAATATTGGGAGAATACCTGTTTGGCCCACAGCTATTCCACCTACACCTCCTTGACAATGGTTTGGTATGTATGCATGGGTTCTGAATAGGAAGAGGGAAGTTAAACTTCTGCCAGACACCTCTGGCGGTGGCTTATTTTCTCTGAGGTAAAAAGAAACAGGACAGTTGAAAGCGAACAGTCTGATCCTTCTCTCCTCCTTCATCTGCCATGAAGGGAGAGTCATAACACTCACATGCACATCAGATGGTTGTCTGGTCCCACTAAACTCTCCGGGCTCTGTTGACATTAAGCAGAAAAAGTTAAGTTAAAAAGTTTATTTTACAATTACATGTAGTGATCAAAGCTCCAAGATCCACCAAAAATTCTTCGTGCATAGTGCATAGTGTGGAGACACACAGGTGTCATGGTGTGTGGAACTTTTAGCTGCCATGGCTATTTCTATCTAGTATTCGTGGAAGGAACATTTACCAGCCTTTGTTATGTCCAGGACTTCGTGGAACCAGTCCTACTGCCCGGGCAGCTTGATCGCCAGATCTCTCCATTATTGAGAATGTCTGGGACTAGATGGGGCAATGGATTTCCCATGTACAGCAGCCCTCAACCACCTTGGCCAAACTACTGCTCCAAGATTAAAAAAGCTTGGAATGACCACAGCATCTGTATGACCGCTACCATGCCAGGGTGGCAGTCTGTATCACAGCATGGGGAGATGCCACCCAGTATTATTGTGACCATGCCCCAACATATACCCTGCTGCAGAACCCAAAACAAAGGGGACATTGTCTTGGTTGTGTGATCACTGACCGAGCACCAACAGCACTTTATATTTTGTCAATCCCAGTATAATTGCATCGACTTTTGCAGGTCTTCTTTTTTCATTTTCCAATAGTGTAGTTTGTTATAGAAAGACATAGGTCTGCAGAGGAGCTCTATACACCATAGGAGATTATTTGCAAAGTTGCTAACATTTTTTTTGTCACATTCAATGGGTCAATAAAAGTCAGCTGCAACACTTTTTATACATGAATCCAGAGAATTCATTAATTGATAAATTTGTATAGCTATGCATCAGGGAATTAGAGAAACCACGGACTATTCACTGAGTTGCATAAACATTTTAGACCCTATATAGTGGTGAAATAAGTGACACTCAAATATACTTAACTTAAATAGGATTTGTCTCCTCTCCTGATATATCTGTTTACTTGAAACTGCATTTATGGACCATGTTTTCTCATAGTAAAGTATTTTCCTTGCCTGTGTCCCTACTCTGTCTGATACTGTCAACAGTGATTGGCAATGTGAGAATCTGCAGGGCCACCCTCTCAAATGGTAACAACCAATTGGCAGTTCATTTCTAGCAAGAATAAAAGCACAAAGCAATGTTCTAAGAAAAGCTGCTCTAAAAATGTTATTTCACGAGCAATGCAATTATTTACTCAAATAGACATGTCAGGAGAGGTGACAAGTACTCTTGAAAAGGATTATATTAGATTAGAAGGAATTGAGTTGAGTTGCCAGACCAGAAAAAGCCTATGGTCAGGGGTGGTATTCCGGAAAAAGAAGATTTTTATTTATTTTCAATTGTGCTAGACAGCAACTCATGCTCCCCATCTTCACTGGTATGTGATACCATATCCCCTCATCTTGGCATTGGGCATCTGATCATAGAAGTTTTCTGATCTAACGGAAATATTTTGCTTTAAATAACCATTTTTACTTTGTTACATTCGGTGCATCTGTTTACCTGGTTTGACTGTGAAAAATGTAACTTTTGTTTCTTCAGGTAGATGGAGTCAAATTGCAGTTGGATGTGGACATTAATCACTTTCAAGTCACAGATAAACCACAGAATTTCTCAGCTTAATCTTCTGGAACAGAGATGAGAACGTCTCGTTTAATTTCCGATGGAATCAATTCTAAACAAGGAGGGGAGAAGCTTCTGAAGGTCTGCATCTGCTGATGTGATAAATGAAGTCTTGTCACAAGAAAACTCCTCTTGTCGTTACGAGTTCCAGACATCTCTGTGATATTTTGGGGATGGATGTTGAAGTTTGTAAATGTTCTCATCAATATATTTCTTTCTTGAATAAAAGTGTCAAATATTGCCTCATTAGCCTGCTAAAGGCCCCATTTGTATAATCAGGGCCAGACTATAGGCAGGGCAAATGGAGCATGCGCCTAGGGGCCTCCACCAATTTAAGAGTCTACAGCCATCAACCACCCATCCTCCCTGCTGAAATGGAGTCTGTCTGCATATTTATGGCTCCCAAACTACTCCCAACGAATGCCAGGGCACCATGATCAACATCGATTGACATTAATTATATGCAAATGATAAAAAATGGAATCTAAATATTAAAAACATCTTGGTTTATTCAGTATCGAGTATGAGAAGCAAATGCAGAAATACAAGCACTGACATGCCTTGTCATGCTGTCAATGAGGTCATTTATGGTTGAGGAATGTTCTGCCATGCTGAATGCACTTGGGCACAGAAATTATCAAGCTCCGCTGCTGGTATCTCCCTTTGTAATTGCTGACCAATGACGTCCCAAATATCATTGCTATCATGTCTAGAGATGATGGCGGCTATGGTATAACGTTTAGGCCAAGCAGGCTGCTCACAGTACCAAAAGTAACATGCGACTTGCCATTGTCCTGTTGAAAAATGGCTCCTGGTGCACTCTGGAGAAACAGGAGTGCCACTTGTTCCAAGCCTCAATCAATGTAACGTCAAGCTGTTTGTGTACCTGACATGAAGACTAGAGGGGTCTGGCTACTGTACAGTACATTATGCCTCCTCACACCATGATCCTGGGAGTATGAGCTATGTGATATTCCCTTGTGAAGGCCCCTTTGTGATGTTGCCCATGTGACTTTTAAGCCAATCTCCGGCTATCATTGCATCCAAGACTCATCAATAAAGAGGATAGCTTTCCACTAAAGCCTCAATTGCAGACTTTCTGTGCACTATTATAGCCTTTGTGCACAGTGGTGTGAGGTCAGTGGAACACCTATAGCAGGACGTCTGGCTTGTAGCCTAATGTCTTGCAGTGGTCTTATGATGAGTGATGACCCATCTCTCTTCTGGTATTTTCTCCGCCTCTTTCATAACCCCATTGCTAAAAACCGCAATCCTAAAACATAACCAAAAACAAAAAGCTGCACTGGTTACTTAAACTATACAGAATATAAGTTAAACTGCTCCTTCAAAGCCCTCCTTTACAAATAACATCCACCACAATCCAAACCTCTTACTCTCGTCTCCAAGAATTCTCCCGGGTCCCGAGCAGCACCAGTTCTCTTGAATGCCCTACCACAAGCCAGTAGGTTAATTCACAACATCCACATCTTTTTAGGGAGGCCTATCACATCCTCTATTTTAGGGAAGGACAAACTGCGGCTCTCCAACTGTTGCAAAACTAGAACTTCCAGCATGCAAAGACTGCTTACAGCTATCAGCCTGCAGCAGGGCATGGTGGGAATTGTAGTTTTACAACAGCTGGAGAGCCGCAGTTTGCCGATCCCTGCCCTAATCCAACTCTTCTCCGTTAAACACCCCTTAATCATCATTCTTCTGAACCTAATCCTTTCATTCAATGGTATTCATGATGACACCCCAAGCACTGCAGATATCGGCTGTTGATGCCATAAGCAGCTTTATATCTACTCCCGTATTGTCTTAAGATGGCCGGACCACTGTACAAAGCAAGCACTGTTTATCCCTTCTTAGTAACATAGTAACATAGTAACATAGTATATAAGGCCGAAAAAAGACACCTGTCCATCCAGTTCAACCTGTTTCCTGCAAGTTGATCCAGAGGAAGGCAAAAAACCCCTGTGAGGTAGAAGCCAATTTTCCCCACTTAAGGGGAAAAAATTCCTTCCCGACTCCAATCAGGCAATCAGAATAACTCCCTGGATCAACGACCCCTCTCTAGTAGCTATAGCCTGTAATATTATTACGCTCCAGAAATACATCCAGTCCCCTCTTGAATTCCTTTATTGTACTCACCATCACCACCTCCTCAGGCAGAGAGTTCCATAGTCTCACTGCTCTTACCGTGAAGAACCCTTTTCTATGTTTGTGTACAAACCTTCTTTCCTCCAGACGCAGAGGATGTCCCCTCGTCACAGTCCTGGGGATAAAAAGATGATGGGAGAGATCTTTGTACTGACCCCTGATATATTTATACATAGTTATTAGATCTCCCTCAGTCGTCTTTTTTTCTAGAGTGAATAACCCTAATTTTGATACCCTTTCAGGGTACTGTAGTTGCCCCATTCCAGTTATTACTTTAGTTGCCCTCCTCTGAACCCTCTCTAACTCTGCTATGTCTGCCTTGTTCACAGGAGCCCAGAACTGTACACAGTACTCCATGTGTGGTCTGACTAGTGATTTATAAAGTGGTAGGACTGTGTTCTCATCACGGGCATCTATGCCCCTTTGATGCAACCCATTATCTTATTGGCCTTAGCAGCAGCTGCCTGACACTGGTTTTTACAGCTTAGTTTGTAATTTATTAAAATTCCTAGATCCTTTTCCATGTCAGTGTTACTGAGTGTTTTACCATTTAGTATGTACGGGTGACTTGCATTATTCCTTCCCATGTGCATAACTTTACATTTGTCAGTGTTAAACCTCATCTGCCATTTCTCTGCCCAAGCCCCCAATCTATCCAGATCCCTCTGTAGCAGAAAACTGTCCTCTTTAGTGTTAATTACTTTACACAGTTTAGTATCATCTGCAAAATTGATATTTTACTGTGCAAGCCTTCTACAAGATCATTAATAAATATATTGAAGAGAATAGGGCCCAGTACTGACCCCTGAGGTACCCCACTAGTGACAGTGACCCCTCCAGTACTGACCCCTGAGGTACCCTCACTAGTGACCGTGACCCAATCTGAGTGTGTACCGTTAATAACCACCCTCTGTTTTCTATTACTGAGCCAGTTACTTACCCACATACAGACATTTTCTCCCAGTCCGAGCATTCTCATTTTATATACTAACCTTTTATGTGGTACAGTGTCAAATGCTTTGGAGAAGTCCAGATATACGACATCCATTGATTCGCCGCTGTCAAGTCTAGAACTTACCTCCTCATAGAAACTGATTAAATTAGTTTGACATGACCGATCCCTCATGAAGCCATGCTGATATGGTGTAATTTGCTTATTTTCATTGAGATACTCCAAGATAGCATCTCTTACAAAACCTTCAAACAGTTTACCCAGCCGGCCTATAATTTCCAGGCTCTGTTTTTGGACCCTTTTGGATATTGGCACCACATTTGCTATACGCCAGTCTGGTGGAACATTCCCTGTCAGTATGGAGTCCGTGAATATCAAAAATAAGGGTCTGGCTAGGACATCACTTAATTCCCTTAGGATACGGGGGTGTATGCCATCCGGTCCTGGCGATTTGTCTATTTTAATCTTTTTAAGTCGCTGTTGTACTTCTTCCTGGGTCAGACAGGGCACTTTTAATGGGGGATTTACTTTTACATTCTGCATTTCATCTGACAGTTTATTTTCCTCAGTGAAAACAGTGGAGAAGAAAATATTTAACAGCTTGGCTTTATCCTCGTCGCTTTCTACAACTCCCCCTCATTGCTATGTAGAGGGCCGACTCCTTCAGGTTTATATTTTTTATATCTTCTATATAGGTTGTAAGCTCTCGTGAGCAGAGACCTCACTCCGCTTGTGTTTATTGTTTTTTAGCTTGTTACTGTGTAAATTTTATCTGTACATGTACCCTGTGATTTGCAAGGTTCTGCAGAATTTGTTAGCGCTCTATGACTAAAGAGATACCTACCCGGAAATAACCTTCAGAAATGACATAAATGTCCAGATGGGAACCAAAAAGAAAGCCAACAGAATGTTGACTGTTATGCAGCTCTGAAAGTGACTGCAGAAGAAGCTATGATGATGTGAAAAAGATCTCTTTAAACCAAATTATTGTCCGCTTCGATGTGACTGGAGTATAAATCCAACGTAGTGAAAATCAACGTACTTAAGTCCTATTATTTGCAAATTAAGTTAATATCACAAGCAAATTTGAACTTTGCTTAAGATGAAAGTATATGTAACAACCAGAATTATTTACAAACAATCTCCCGAGTAATATGTTCTTTATGTGGCCTCTTTACCACTGTGTAGACAGTTGCTTGTCAGAAAAAAAGTCATATTTCAAGCAGGACTATAATAGTATACTGGAGCGAGGAAATGAATGTAGGTAAATGTATGGAGTAAATGACCTCTGTGACATAAATAGCAGCAAATTTCCTTTTCCTTCCATGTTAATTACAGTAAAACTGAGAGACTGGCGGATATACAGTATATTTATATATGGAGTATGGTATATCTCCAGTAAGCAGATAAAGATTGAGAGGGAGATGTAATGGACGGATTATCTCATGTATAATTGAAATCAGCCAATTAAAAACATAAATGGAGCAGATTATATAGGAGGATATGTAAGTGACATGACAGCATGCATGTGTGACCGGAGAGGGGGAAGGGTCTATCTCCATACAGGGAGTGCAATATGATAAACAGACATGTACACCATATGTACATAGATCGATAGATAGATAGATAGATAGATAGATAGATAGATAGATAGATATGCGATAAATAGATAGATAGATAGATAGATAGATAGATAGATAGATATGAGATAGATAGATAGATATGAGATAGATAGATAGATAGATATGAGATAGATAGATGATGATAGATAGATATGAGATAGATAGATAGATAGATAGATAGATGAGATAGATAGATAGATAGATAGATAGATAGATATGAGATAGATAGATAGATAGATATGAGATAGATAGATGAGATAGATAGATAGATAGATAGATAGATAGATAAATAGATTGATATAAGATAGATAGATACAGGGGGTAACTAGAGTTCTATGGGCCCCAGTGCAAACTTTGAATTCCCCCACCCCCGCTCCCATCACTACAGAAATACAGGATAATACAGCGCCCCATACCTCTTACATCCAGTGACGTCTCCTGTGATGTAGATGTTCTCTGTCCTCATCTTCTCCTTTCAGACCTTCAGACCAGACCACCATTTCTCTGGCATTTTTTGTTTCTCGTGTTTGACAAAATAAAAATCTTAGTTAACTACTTTTCCATCATCCTCCCATCTTCTGGACAAATCATCCTACAACCCCCAATACTGTGCCGCTGTGCTCCCAATACTATACTGCAGAAAAGACACTTGCTCTAAGAAGCCATCACAGCCATGCCTACTAATGGCATGTCTGTGATTGGCCTAGTGCAGCATGTGACCCAGCCTCTATTTAAGCTGGAGTCACGTAGCGCCGCACGTCACACTGCTCTGATTAGTGTAGGGAGAGAACGCAGCTTCTGTGAGGGCGAGATTAGGCAGAGAAAAGTCAGCAAAAGCACCTAACGAAGTGATCGATCTACAGCTGTGAATCATTTAACTTCTTCTAGTTAATTGCTCACTGGTTTTTAGGCTGCACAGAGCGTTTTTCTGTCACTTTTTTCTGGGGTGATCGGCGACCATTTTGTGACTTGTGGTGCACAAGAACAAGCTGCCAACAAGTCCATCAATCCATCAATACTAGTTTTATTTTTGCTATATCCTACATCAGGGGCTTGGCTGTGCTTATTGTCACCCCTAGAAACTCAGGAAAGCAATTTCTGAATTTTATTAAGGGGTTAAATTCAATTGCGAAAATACCAATCCCCTAAATCTGGTGTTCCAGCTTTGGCTAGCCAAGTATAATACTGTCTGCTGTCTGGCAAAGAATAGATTCTTTTCTGTGTTGAAATTCAATTGCCAAAATAGCAATCCCCTAAATCTGGTGTACCAGAAGTGGCTGGCAAAGTATAATAGTGTCCTGCAAAGGATATATTTTGTTCTAGGGTGAAATTCAATTACCAAAATAGCAATACCATAAATCAGTGGTTTCAGTAGTGGCTGGCCAAGTTTAATAGTGTCCGGCAAAGGATATATTTTGTTCTGGGGTGAAATTCAATTGCCAAAATAGCAATACCCTGAATCTGGTGTTCCAGCTGTTGCAGGCCTAGTTTAAATCTGTCCGTAACAGGGTATATTTTTTCTGGGGTGAAATTCAATTGCCAAAACAGCAATACCATAAATCAGTGGTTTCAGCTGTGGCTGGCCAAGTTTCATAGTGTCCTGCAAAGGATATATTTTGTTTTGGGGTGAAATTCAATTGCCAAAATAGCAATACCATAAATCAGTGGTTTCAGCTGTGGCTGGCCAAGTTTCATAGTGTCCTGCAAAGGATTCATTTTGTTCTGGGGTGCAATTCAATTGCCAAAATAGCAATACCATAAATCAGTGGTTTCAGCTGTGGCTGGCCAAGTTTCTTAGTGTCCTGCAAAGGATACATTTTGTTCTGGGGTGCAATTCAATTGCCAAAATAGCAATACCATAAATCAGTGGTTTCAGCTGTGGCTGGCCAAGTTTATTAGTGTCCGGCAAAGGATATATTTTGTTCTGGAGTGAAATTTAATTGCCAAAATAGCAATACCCTGATTCTGGTGTTCCAGCTGTGACTGGACAATTTCCCTAGTGTCCGTCAAAGGATATATTATTTTCTGGGGTGAAAGTCAGTAGCAAAAATAGAAATACAGTAAATCTGGTGTCCCAGTAGTGGCTGGCCAAGTTTAATAGTGTCCGGCAAAGGATATAATTTGTTCTGGGGTAAAATTCAATTGCCAAAATAGCAATACCCTGAATCTGGTGTTCCAGCTGTTGCAGGCCTAGTTTAAATCTGTCCTTAACAGGGTATATTTTTTTTCTGGGGTGAAATTCAATTGCCAAAATAGCAATACCATAAATCAGTGGTTTCAGCTGTGGCTGGCCAAGTTTCATAGTGTCCTGCAAAGGATATGTCTTTTTCTGGGGTGAAATTCAATTGCCAAAATAGCAATACCCTGAATCTGGTGTTACAGCTGTGACTGGACAATTTCCCTAGTGTCCGTCAAAGGATATATTTTTTTTCTGGGGTGAAAGTCAGTAGCAAAAATAGAAATACAGTAAATCTGGTGTCCCAGCAGTTTCTGGCCAAGTTTAATAGTGTCCGACAAAGGATATATTTTGTTCTGGGGTGAAATTCAATTGCCAAAATAGCAATACCCTGAATCTAGTGTTCCAGCTGTTGCAGGCCTAGTTTAGATGTGTCCGTAAAAGGGCATATTTTTTTCTGGGGTTAAATTCAATTGCCAAAATAGCAATAGCATAAATCAGTGGTTTCAGTTGTGGCTGGCCAAGTTTAATAGTGTCCGACAAAGGATATATTTTGTTCTGGGGTGAAATTCAATTGCCAAAATAGCAATACCATAAATCAGTGGTTTTAGCTGTGGCTGGCCAAGTTTAATAGTGTACGGCAAAGGATATATTATTTTCTGGGGTGAAATTCAGTTGCAATACCGTAAATAAAATTACTGAAAGTGGCCTTCTCCAGTGGTGGGTGATATGACGCCTTATTCCTTGCTGTGGGACCTCTCTCCTCTGTCTGGGTGCTGGGGTCTAAATAACTGAAAGTGGCCTTCTCCAGTGGTGGGTGATATGACGCCTTATTCCTTGCTGTGGGACCTCTCTCCTCTGTCTGGGTGCTGGGGCCTAAATAACTGAAAGTGGCCCTCTCCAGTGGTGGTTGATATGACGCCTTATTCCTTGCTGTGGGACCTCTCTCCTCTGTCTGGGTGCTGGGGCCTAAATAACTGAAAGTGGCCTTCTCCAGTGGTGGGTGATATGACGCATGATTCCTTGCTGTGGGACCTCTCTCCTCTGTCTGGGTGCTGGGGCCTAAATAACTGAAAGTGGCCTTCTCCAGTGGTGGGTGATATGACGCCTGATTCTCTGCAATGGGACCTCTCTCCAATTGATATTGGTTAATTTTTATTTATTTTATTTTATTTAAATTCATTTCCCTATCCACATTTGTTTGCAGGGTATTTACCTACATGTTGCTGCCCTTTTCAGCCCTCTAGCCCTTTCCTGGACTATTTTACAGCCTTTTAGTGCCCAAAGTTCGGGTCCCCATTGACTTCAATGGGGTTCGGGTTCGGGATAAAGTTCGGTCGAGTTCGGATCCCGAACCCGAACATTTTCAGGAAGTTCTCGAACCCGAACATCCAGGTGTTCGCTCAACTTTATTCAGGTGTCCTGCGTCTTCCCTGATAAAGCCTGGTGGCGATCCGTGTAGTGTAGGTGAGGGGCACTGGGAAGGTGGGTAGCTTGGTGTCTGTTAGCCTTATTAACTGTTACTATGTGATGCTGCTATATTTGGGCTATGCACTTGCACTTTACTTGTTTATAATACTCTATATGTAGTTTATTTTAAAGATTTTATATGCACTACTGCTAGTACTTTACATAAGCATATATTAATATACTTTGCAGTGCCAGTTTGCCTTCCTTTCCCATGTATTTTTGCCCCTCACCAGTTATTTGTCCCCCTTGGATTTTATGGACCATAACTTGTATTTATCATGTATATTGATTTTTAAATACTGACATTAATAAACTTATATTTATATTTATTGTTTGGTGATGATTTATTACTTGGGCTAACACATCACATTTTATAGGTTGTATATTGCTTTATGTGGTCGTTGTGATAGTTTTTTTGAGATTAATAGATAGATGAGAGATATATATACCATATATACCATCAGAGACATTGCTAACACTGGGTGAATGAAAGCCTGACTTTCCATTGAAGTGCTTCCTTTCTTGTGCTTTTATGGACTGGTGAGTATTTGGATTCTATCTCCCGTATGTTGTACACCCGCTTCCCTTTCTTTTTGTTAATTTTTATAAAAATGTTTTGTTTTTCTCTACATCATTGTGCTGCTTCAATTGCTGTTTTCTAGGTAGAGAATAGATATGATAATGTACATAGATAGGGTTCATGGATAGATAGATAGATAGATAGATAGATAGATAGATAGATAGATAGATAGATAAAGTAGAGAATATTTGTATTTTTTCTAGTAAAACTGTATTTTTTTTCTGCATCAAATAATAATGTTATTGTGATGGAGTGACAGTAATTAAATCCTCAGGGGGTTATCTATGGATTTTGCCTGATCTGAGAAGCCGATGCCGGGTCTGCGGCTCCACATCTATTTGTCATGTTGTTTGCAGCTCTTCCTCCCTCCGTACAGCTCTGCTTTTTTATAAATAATTGATGATTATAATAATGACAGAATCATAATATAATTGCTGGGAGTCAGAATAAATGACTGTACGGCCGAGGTATTGCTGTGCGGTTTGTGGACCCATCTCCTGAGATTAATGAACTGGTCATTATCTGATTGTATCATACCACATTCAATGAGGCATTTTCTAGTAATTCTGTCTCAATAGCAATTCATAGAAAGTTATAAAATATCGATTTTTGGGGATTTTCAATTTAAAGGGATACTTACTTTTAATGTTACAATGTCAGCCTGTGCCCATCACTGCCCCGATTCTCCAGGCGGACAGGATGCCATATTACTCCCCACTCTCTCCTTTGGTCAGTGTCCAGGACACTCTCACCCTGATACTCACCAGCGACAGTCCAGAATATTGACATCCAATGTGTCTTCTGCAGGCCCCAGACTATGCTTCTCAGTCATGGGCTCTTGGTATGTCTCTAGAGAGTGCACACACTTCCTGCCACTCAAAAGGCAATCATGTGCACCCAAGTTGACAGTAGTGTGCGTTTAAGGCACCCCACATGCAAGGTACCTGACCTTTAGGTTTCCTAGTCTTTAGTAACCAGCTAAAGTACTATTCTTTTTCTGGCTACTAATGTATTATACTCCAGACTTACTCCTGTTTCCGACTTTTAATAGCTAATCCTGACCTAAGCCTGTTTCCCAGATAACCCTATTGCTACTTGCCCTGACCTCAGACTCATTTCTCAGACTCATTTGTACTCTGCCTGCCCCAACCTTTACTATCAGACTATGTATGTTGTCAAATACTTCTCTGCTTTGCACCAGTGTCTCTGACTCTGTGGGTCAGCTGCCAACTACACCGAGACTATCTCAAGAGGTGGTAGCCTGGTAGTTGCCCTGCACTTAAGACTAGATTCCTGTATAGGGATTAAAGAGTGAAAAAATCCAGGATAACTCCTTTACAGTTGGCCCACAGTCAAACCGATTAGTTGGTACATTGTGTCCACACCAAATGGAAGTACTCCTCCTCTTTGTTTGGAGTTTTATGACAGCAGACAGTCCATTTTAATTGTCTCAGTCAGACGACTGTTATCATATGGATTATCCGGCTAATAGCAACTTCCTCTCACTGCAGCAGTAAACTAGCAATGAGTTGGGCTATATTACACCAACAGATTACAGTATCTGACCAATATCTGTCCAATCAGACCAATTGTTGGTGTGTATAACAAAAGATCTGTGTGTGAATTAGGCCAGGGGTGGGAAAACTCGGCCCTCCAGCTGTTGTAAAAGTACACATCCCACCATGCCCTGCTTAGGCTGATATCTGTAAACAGTCTTTGCATGCTGCGAGTTGTAGTTTTGCAACAGCTGGAGGGCCGAGTTTTCCCCTCCCTGGTCTTAGGCCATGTGTCCAATGATTGGTCAGAAATCTGTCATATAATCATTTGGTGTAATACAGCACTTACCTATCTATATTATTTGTGCTAATTTACCTTTATGTTATCATGTGTGTTAACTGCTACAGAAGGACAGTATTAGCACTTCATTTTCAAAGGTTTATTACTGTTGAAATGAAAAAAAGCCATAAATTAAAAAAAATAAGAAAAATAAATATATTAATATCCTGGTTACAAATATAATCCTTTCTGATGGAAGTGTACCTTTAAAGGATAACTGCAGCCAAAATCAATCACTTTGGATATATTGGATATATGTTTGGTTCATGAGATATTGTGTAAGTATGGTGACAACTAGTGTTGAACGAAGCAGATTATTTGAGACGGAAATCAGCCCAAAGTTTAGGAAAACTTTGCAACGAATCTGAATTTTCTCGCCCTTTGTGATAACAAATTAGGTTTTCCTAAAATGGCAGCTGCATTTGTTGCAAAGTGAAAATAAGAAGCCTGGGAACGTGATATCCCCCATAATGCAGTGCAACTAGCCAATCCTCAGATAGCCATCTCCTGTAATGTCACAGCCCTATAAAACCCTCATCCCACACGGTTGCCCCCATTTCACTGTGAGCTGAGCTTAGGGAGAGATGTGGCAAGTGCTCTTGTTCTAGGGATAGTGTTGCTGGAATATTAGAGAGGGACAAGGCAGTGACCATGCAGGGACATTGTAGGGAGAGTTTTTTTAGACTGTAGGGAGAGTGTAGGGAGAGTGTTGGGAGTGTAAGCGCTGTGTGCATCACATTCTAGTGCCCCCACCTTCAGAGTTAATACCTTATTTTAGTGATACAGTTAGAGTGCATTACGTAATTTTTTAGACCTTCAGAGAGGAATATGTAGTCAGTTGGTCGCTGCCCAAGAGTGCCATCGCCTATTCTCAGTAATGTCTGACCATGGGTGGGGGGCAGGAGCATCACCAGCTCCATCAGCAGCAACTTCACTCTGAAGTCTATTATGAGCAGTTTTCTTCATCCGCCTACTGAAGAAACCACCCAGCAGCAGTATGACATCCAACAGAACCTCAACCAATAGGTGGTGGCATACTTGGACTGCTCTCTGTCACCGATGACCAAGATCCTCTGGACTACTTGAAGTGTGGCTGCAACTAGCCGATTTTGCCATGGGCATGATTTACCTTCCAGCCAGTAGTGTGGCATTAGAGCAGGTGCTCAGTGTGGCAGGGGCCATAGTTACTTCAAAGAAAACTCTCCTTTCCTCCCAAAATGTTGAGAGACTAACCTTTATAAGTATGAATCAGGTGAGTATCAACCAGGATTTTTATAGGTTGGTGCCTGATGCAATAGAATAAATCAATCTGCTACTAATGATCATACTGCAGTGTGCTGCGCACCGGATATTCATCGAAATGTGCCGTTACTGCTGGTCATGTGCTGCTGACACCATTCTGAAGCTGGCACCCGCCAGATGCCACCCTCCTGCTGTCTCTACTGGCATTCCTACAATGGGGCTTCTTGGCCTACTGATATGTATATGTTGATTTTTACAAGAATATGTATATCCCTGCACAATGCTATCACATTACCGTTGTTGGGTTCTGCTACTATTGTGATCTACCACCATCTTGTGTTGTATGCCACTGCTGCGGCACCCCTTCTCACTCCATCATGGGGCCACTATTCTCACTGTTACTGACACTGCTGCTGCCCCTCTCCCTAATCCATCATGCGGCCACTATTATCATTATTACTGATGCAGCTGCAGCCCCCCTCCCCACTCTGTTTTGGGGCCACTATTGGGCCTTTTTGGCCGTGTTCACATCACTGTTCATTTTTCCGTTCTTATGATGCGTCAGAAGAACACACACACAAAAAAGGATCCTGTATTTTGAGCATCCATAAGGCCTCTTTCACACGGTCAGTATTTGATCAGTATTTGTAAGCCAAAAGCAGGAAATATTGATGCAAAATACTGACCAAATATTAATCATGTGATAAAGGCTTTACAGATTCAGAAAATACAGGTTCTTTTTTTCTTCTTCAAATTTTTGGTTCTGTTGACAGATTAGAAGAACGGAAAAATAAAGAGTGATGTGAACATAGCCTTACTGCCTTCTGCTACTGCTGTGTTTAGACTGCCACAACATGCATTAAAAAAACCTCTTTTTTCACCACCACTTTATTGCGGCTGCCTCCATTTCTTTATTTTGTTTGCTAAGCAACCATTTCGACACAGCTCCTGCAGGGGCATGCACATTTGTTATTTTTTTGCTGAACTGAAGGGTGCTGTATGCATTTCTTTTTGTTTAACAGAAGGGATTAGCTACCCTCTATCTTTTTGCAAACTGTTACTGCCACGGCTGCTGACTACTTGAATCTTATGAGTTAAGTCCACGGGACCACGGCGATAAATTAAAACTGGCGGTAATATTGACCTGTATAATACTGACGCACAGTAAATCTAGAGCTAACAGAACAGTTTAGCTATGAATCTTGGTGCACTGCACACTGATGTACAAGGCCATAAACTTTCCCTGCAGTCTCCCTGCACTCTTCCAGTACCAGTGATTCTGTGCAGCATCACATATTGTTGCTATGAGGACACCTCATTAAGATTAAGTGATAACCCCCTCATTGAACCTCAAGAGGATAATTTAGTCTTGGAAACATTTAGTTTGAATGAACATCTTCAACCACTTGACATGAAACTATAAAAAGTGGCGATTTCTCAGTGTTAAGGCTGGAGACCCAAACCGATTGACTTTTAGGCCAAGAAGGTCTTTAAATAGCATTTCTCACCTTCTTACTAATCTCTGCTGACATTTCCTTCTCCAGTTTTTCCTAGGGGTTGTCTTCTACGTAGATAAATAGCTCATTACCTCCATCCGTTTACAATATGTCCCCCTCATTGTAACTCAAGTACATTAAGGTGAAGATCTGTCTGTCAAGGCTTAAGAAAAGTGATCTTGTTAACATCTCCAGTCTTCTGCTGGAGCCATTACATGTCCTTAGGGGCCGATTTTTCTTTGAGGTGGAAATGGCCTTGAGCTCCTTTTTGTAAACTCTTTGTGTTGAGCTCTTTTCTCCTTCTCTACTGTATTACTCAAGAAACAATTTATGTTTGTTCATGACCCGGTAGATTCTGTTACCATCACTTTATTTATTGGTTTCCTGGTTTATTTCTCTAGAGATCTAATAACATTTTCAGGAATTCAGGTAATTCAGGTTGCACCTCAAAGTATTGAAGAGTTTGGATCTATTAGAGAGGTTAAAACTGTTCTCATTTTTGTTCTTCTGTACACTTTTTAATATTTATTATTTTAGTTTTTTTAAATTTTTATGAAACAAAACTCTCTAAGGTAGAGTAAAGGTCAGCTGGTAAAATATCTTATACTATCTATATACAATGATGCAAGTACACCAGGTATTGAAACCCACTGAAACCCACTTTTTAAGGAGCAGTTCAGTTATGAAGTCACGTTGTGGGCCTTACATAATACCCCTCAAGTTATTCAAAACTGATTTTACAAACTTTGTTAACCCTTTAGGTGTTCCACAAGAATTAAAAGAAAATGGAGATGACATTTCTAAATGTTACCTTTTTTTGGCAGATTTTCCATTTTAATCCATCAAGGGTTAACAACCAAACAAACCTCAAAATCTATTACCCTGATTCTGCAGTTTACAGAACCACATGTGGTCATAATCTGCTGTATGGGTGCATGCCAAGGCTCAGAAGGAAAGGTGCACCATATGTTTTTTGTTTTGTTTTTTTTTGGGGGGCATATTTTGCTGGACTGGTTTTTTGGCACCATGTCCTATTTGAAGCCCCCCTGATGCACCCCTGCACTAAAAACTCCCAAAAGGTGACCCATTTTGGAAGCTATAGGATAAGATGACAGTTGTATTGGTACCATTTTAGGGTACATATCATTTTTATTGCTCTATAGTATGCTCTTTGTGAGAAAAAAATAACTGTTCTGGCACAGTTTAATTACTAATATTATTATTATTTTTGCAATGTTCGTGACAGGTTAGTTCATCTATGTAGATCAACTTGTTACAGATGTGACAATATCAAACAGTTTCACACAATAGCACGTTTTTATGAGATCAGTGGTATACGAGTCCTTATCAGACTGGAACAATTTCAATGGAGTCCAAGAGAAATGGGACTACTTAAAATTGGCACTACTGAAGGCAACAGAAAAGTGCATTAGGCTTGTCAGTAAAGGCAAAAAAAGGAAGAGACCACTGTGGTACTCAGCAGAAGTGGCCAAAATCATTAAAAACAAAAAGATGGCATTTAGCAAGTATAAAAACACCCAAAACGAGGATGACCGGGAAATCTATAAGATTAGGCCGAGAGAGGCCAAGCAAGTTATAAGAGCTTCTAAAGCTCAGGCAGAAGAGAGATTAGCTCAGTCAGTGAAAAAAGTTGATAAGACATTCTTCAGATACATAAATTAAAAAAGGAAATTAAAAAAAGGAATTACCAAATTAAAAACAAAAGAAGGAAGGTATATGGAAGAGGATAAAGAACTAGCTGACTGCCTCAATGAATACTTCTGTTCAGTTTTTACAAAGGAAAATGAAGGAGAAGGACCTCAGTTAGGGAGGAAGACTAATGAATCCTTTGATGCATGTGTCTTTACAGAGGAAGAGGTTCTAAGTCAGCTGTCCAAAATTAATACAAATAAATCACAGGGGCCTGATGGGATACACCCAAAGCTATTAAAAGAGCTTAGAGGTGTACTAGCAAAACCATTAACAGATTTATTTAGCCAATCACTGGTAACAGGTGTCGTCCCAGAAGATTGGAAATTAGCAAACGTTGTGCCAATTCACAAGAAAGGTAGTAGAGAGGAATCAGGCAACTATAGGCCAGTAAGCCTGACATCAATAGTGGGGAAATTAATGGAAACCATACTCAAGGAGAGGATTGTGGAACATCTAAAAACCCATGGGTTGATTGATAAAAAACAGCATGGGTTTACTTCAGGGAGATCATGTCAAACTAATCTTATTGACTTTTTTGATTGGGTGACTAAAATAATAGATGGCGGAGGTGCAGTAGACATCGCTTATCTGGACTTTAGTAAGGCATTTGATACTGTCCCACATAGAAGGCTTATCAATAAACTGCAGTCTTTGAGCTTGAGCTCACATATTGTTGAATGGATTAAGCAGTGGCTGAAGGACAGAAAACAGAGGGTTGTAGTCAATGGAGTATATTCAGACCATGGTATTGTTACCAGTGGGGTACCTCAGGGATCTGTTCTGGGACCCATATTGTTTAATATCTTTATCAGCGAAATTGCAGAAGGCCTCAATGGTAAGGTGTGTCTTTTTGCTGATGACACAAAGATTTGTAACAGGGTTGATGTTCCTGGAGGGATACACCAAATGGAAAAGGATTTAGGAAAACTAGAGGAATGGTCAAAAATCTGGCAACTAAAATTTAATGTCGATAAGTGCAAGATAATGCACCTGGGGCGTAAAACCCAAGAGCAGAATATAAAATCTGTGATACAGTACTAACCTCAGTATCTGAGGAAAGGGATTTAGGGGTCATTATATCAGACGACCTAAAGGTGGGCAGACAATGTCATAGAGCAGCAGGTAATGCCAGCAGAATGCTTGGGTGTATAGGGAGAGGCATTAACAGTAGAAAGAGGGAGGTGCTCGTGCCGCTCTACAGAGCACTAGGGAGACCTCATTGGGAGTATTGTGTGCAGTACTGGAGACCATATCTGCAGAAGGATATTGAAACTTTGGAGAGAGTTCAGAGAAGAGCTACTAAACTAGTACATGGATTGCAGGACAAAACTTACCAGGAAAGGTTAAAGGACCGTAACATGTATAGCTTGGAAGTAAGAAGAGACAGAGGGGATATGATAGAAACTTTTAAATACATAAAGGGAATCATCACGGTAAAAGAGGAGAGAATATTTAAAAGAAGAAAAACTGCTACAAGAGGACATAGTTTTAAATTAGAGGGGCAAAGGTTTAAAAGTAATATCAGGAAGAATTACTTTACTGAGAGAGTAGTGGACGCATGGAATAGCCTTCCTGCAGAAGTGATAGCTGCAAATACAGTGAAGGAGTTTAAGCATGCATGGGATAGGCATAAGGCCATCCTTCATATAAGATAGGGCCTGGGGCTATCCATAGTATTCAGCATATTGGGCAGACTAGATGGGCCAAATGGTTCTTATCTGCCGACACATTCTATGTTTCTATGTTTCTATGTTTTGTGTCTCCATTTTCTGAAAGACAGGTGACCAAAGGTGACTTAAAGAGCAGATTGTTATGGATATGGTGGCACCTAACATGTCTACTGTTATAAAATGTATTTCAGTTTTATCAATAAAATAAACAGCGGCTACACCTTCCTTTTGGCTTATGGAAAGAGGTGCACACCTCTTGTGGCCTCACCCTAAGGCCCGAAGGATAAAAGCAAAAAATGAAAAACTTAGAGGGGTACTCTCATCACATGGGAACACATGAACAGACAGATATAAAAATCTCCCATTTTTATATGGATCTTACATTTTTTATGGATATGATTTTTATATATGTTTTTTTTTATATGGTTCTTATATTCCCAATGGTTTTTTCAATATATATATAATTTTTTCAAGAATGATGATATAAATCTGATTCTGTTTTTTGGACTCACACTGCCGCTCAGCCTGATGGACTTCTTAAAATCTTTAAAAGACCTGTAAACACCCAGTGTTCTCAACCACTGAAGGAAACTGAAACGCGTCTGCGTTTACCAATAGTGAGCACAACTACATATGTATAGATTCTACATAGTGTAAAGAAGATAAAAAGGCCTTTTCTTCAAAACAGCAGAAAGAAAATCTGGGTGCTAGGAACCAGAGCATCACAAACACCTCTATTGCCCCGAGTGCACTGCTCCCTCTGGGTCACATGGGACGCCGCGTTTGGGCCCGTACACCACGTGGGACACCGTGTGAGTGAGGAGGTAGACAGCAGCGGCCGCTCCGTTTGAGACGATCGGGACTGACAGTTAATGTGCCTGACTGTGTCTTAGGAGAGGTCCGGAAAGAAACTTTAATGTAACAGCTGCCGAATGGGTGCATTATAAATATCTGGCAGGTTGGTGTATCAACATCCATTACTGCTGAACTATTGATCTCTATTGGCAATTGGGCTTGCGGCACTATTACTTGTTACTGCACTATATATGAATATTACCACAGTGGACTACAATGATATATTAATCCATCAACATTTAGAAGGTACAGCATATCGTATTGATACACTTTGAGGACCGTATAGAATTATAAGGACTTCTCAAAAGACATTTTATGGAGGCTATATGTGTTTGATATACAAAAATGTTTTGATGTTATGCATATTTGATATATGTCATGTATATTGAGATTTTATTATTTTAGATTTTTAACTGTTTATGGTCGCAGTCAACTAATAGAGCAAGCGGATTATATCATATACTTCTATTAAAGGCAGATTCCTCTTACATCTAGATGTCTGTTCATGTGTTCCCATGTGATGAGAGTGCCCCTCTAAGTTTTTCATTTTTATTTCAGTTTTACACAATAAAAGCATTTATGAAACAAAATGATGTTTTAGTGTCTCGCTTTTCTGAAATCCATATATTCTTCATTTTTAGGTCGATTGTCTTTTGTATTTTAGGATGCACATGACTTTTTGATGGCTTGGTATTGCACTTTTCGTGATGTAAGGTGACAAAAATGACTTGGGACTCCCCACCTTGGCTTGGCACAAGCCATCAGTTCTCTGAAATGTGCAGGGTCAACCACATGGAAAGGAAGGGACTGTAGCACCAGCAACCTGGCCAAGAGCATGTTCAGCTTCTGCACCATTGGATGAGTGCACACATACTGTTGTCTTTTTGCAATCGCCTGATTTATCGTTTGCTGATGAAATGTGTGATGAGGTAGAGGTGGAGGAGCATCAGGACCAGTAGATGATGGGAAGGAAACACAGCTCTTTGCTGCTGACGTGGTAGAGCCTTGACTCATAACGTACCAGTACATTTGTGCCCCGGTTTTCCCAGGCCACTTTATGATGATGCTCCATGTGTTGAGGCAGGGCTGTGATGACAACATTGGCACTATGGCCACGCTTCACCTTCTGCGCACAGATTCTACATACGGCCACGCTGACGTCTTCTGGCACTTGATGAAAAATTACCACACCGGCGAGTAGAAAATTTTATCCCCACCACTCCATGCTGACTGCCTGCCACTGCCTCTATGATGCCATGCACTGCTAGTCTTTTCTGGACAGGTAGGATCCTGTGTAGCAGATGGTCTAACCCGGACATGTTTAGCTCTAAATCTCAAACTGCTTACACCCTGCTGGCTCGTGGCCATACTTACACCCAGGTGATGAAGCCGAATGCTGCCACCCTGCCCCTGTCTCACAAGCAAGCTGCCACCCTCACCCCCATGATGATGATGATGATGAAGCCCCCTCTTCACACAGCTCCCACATGCAATCGGCTATATCATCCTCTACTGTCTGCGCATCAATTATTTCACCCTCACCAGTCTCATGGCTGTGTCCCTGACCACTCACAACACCTGCTCTCATGCATCTCTCTTTTTTGCTATTTGCCTACCTACAGGTGGAAGCACTGGATCTCTGCTCCAAATCTGGGCTAGGCAGTAGCTGCTGACTGCCCTCAATAAGCTTGTCCTTGTTGAAAAGCCGAGCAGAGCCAGCAGCAGGAGCAGAAAATAAAAGAGGCAGGTTCAGAACAGGTGGGGGCACAGAGCTTTTTCCTTCCAACTAAGTCTGGTTTCAGATAAACCCACCAACTCCTGGCTGTGGGTGTCTGATGTCAGTTGAGATGATGTTGAAGACTAAGTCAACCATACAAGCACAGCTGGTTTTCTGGTTAAAACATGACCGCTGGATGACACTGGCAGCTCTGGCCTGTTGCTGCGACTGCTGCTACCACCCTCCCTTTTTCTGCTGCTAATTGTCCCACAAGCTCCAGAAACATTTTTGCCATTACCAGCTCCAGAAACATTTTTGCTATTGCCAGTTCCCATAGAAGGCCCTGTAACTTGTCTGGACATAATTTACAGTAATAGTAACTGTAAGTGTAAAATATCAGTAGTATTATACTGCTTTTTCACCCCAATTAGAGATTCAAGACGTTATAGAATAACTTATCTATAAAACAAGGTGGACACCCAAATAACTGTAAAAATAGAATGCTTTCTCATCCCAATTAGAGATTCAAGGCGTGATATAATGACGAGGTGGAAACCCCAATAGCTGTAGTATTAGTCTGCTTTATCACCCCAAATAGAGAATCAAGGTGTTGTAGAATTAATTATCTAGAAGACAATGTTGACAACCAAATAGCTGTAGTATTAGGCTACATGCAGACAACAGTTGTTTTTCCCGGCTTCCGTTTCAGTTTTTTTTGGGTGGATAGGAACCCCTTGATTTCAATAGGTCAGCAAAAACATGCTGACAGTTCATCCGTTTGTGTTCCACATCTGTTGTCCGTGTTTCCTTTCAGCAAAAAAATCCCGATTTGTGGACAACAAAAAACAACTGTCGCGTGCATGTAGCCTTACACTGCTTTTTTACCCCAATTAAAGATTCAAGGCATTATAGAATTTCTTAACTTTAACACAATGTGGGCACCCCATGTCATGTTCTAGCAAGAGTCCTACCAACCCCTAGAACATACCTCAGGCAAACAAACACAAGGCAAGCAATCAGACAATGCAAAGACCAACCCAAATTCTTTATTCACAGAATTCACTGAATCAGACAGAATATGACAGAAAACTGGACTAGCAGGTAATGGACTAGTGACAGGTAATATTACTGGACCAAGTGCACCGGTTTGACTTGGGGCCAATCCCAGAGGGCAGAGACTCATTGACCACTGGTCACATCTTCAGGATGGTCCGGGTGCACTTTGCCACTTACCTGCAGAAACAGTGAAAGCACATGAACTGGGAGAACCCAAACAACTGCACAAGACACAGTTAAGACAAGACAAATGGGAACCAGAACACAAGCTGATGCCTGGACCCCATGTGGAACAGGTTCATGGCGGTCAAAGTCGGAGCTGCACACATAGACTAAATGTCCTCTCTCCGGAGAAACAGGCTAGCAGAAGCCTGTTCACCCATGCAGAGTTAGTCCATGAGCGAAGAGACAGACCTCCACAGAAGATATAGAACCACACTAGCAGATGTCTGTTCGCCCATGGACTAGCTTCTCATGGTCGAACCAGAAAAGTACTAGAAAATTCGGATTCGGTGCAAATCTAATTTTTCCTAACATTCTCATCAAATTCCACTTTGGATGCTTTGATTCGCTCAACACTTATTGTCACCCAACATCTCTGATCCATATAAAATAACTTGTGGCAGAAGAAGACAATCAGGGATTTGTGTCTGTTTATTTGATGAAGCTTATTACTATAAAAAGCCCAGAGGATACAAAATGTATTTACTTATGCACGTATATAGCGCTACTATATTCCACCGCACTTTACAGACATTAGCATCACGCTGTTCCCAGTGGGGCCAACAATCTAAGTTTCCTATCAGTATGTCTTTGGAGGGCAACCAAAGGACCTAACCGGAGAACAAACTCCATGCAGATGTTGTCCTTGGTTGGATTTGAACCCAGGATACCAGTGCTGCAAGGCTCTAGTGCTAACCTCTGAGCCACCATTAGAAATGGGAAAATGGAAATCTAATTTTCATCTGATTGGCAAAATTAAAATTTGTTTGTTACAGTGATATTTGAAATCAGGGCGATCATCAAGATTATATCCCTTCTCCAGGTCTCAGTTTTTTATCTTGCACATCATTATCCCATTAGGCCTCTTTCACACGAAACTGTTTCAGGATCTGTCCAGAAGGAAACTGATGCTTTTGCATGCTAGCTCAGTCAGTTTTATCTGCCATTGCATTTAGAGTTTCAGTTTTTTCCACGTGGATGCAATTCGATTTTGATGCATTCACCCGTGTGAAAAAAAATAAAGAATAACAATCTACATCTCCTAGCAACCATCAGGATGACTTCAGTTTTTGCACGGAAGCACCATTTGCTTTTATGGAGCCAGGGATGCGTAAAAAACGCAGAATATAGAACATGCTGCAATTTTTTCTGGACACAAAAATGATGCGTGAAAAACAACGCTCACATACACAGACTCATTGAAATGAATGGATGAGGATTCAGTCCGGATGCTATTCATTTGCTTCACACATCGCACCCGAATGTAAACTTGCTTGTGGAAAAGAGGCCCATTACTTATTTTGCTAGAAGCTCGTACACCAAAAAAACTTTTACTTGACATCAAGGAAACTTTATTAAATTTGACTAAAAGGTTTCCTCTTCCTCTATTCATTCCATAGCACAAAAGATCAGGCAGGCTCATCCCACACAACTTCAGGAAAAAGCTTTCTCCCTTATTTTCAGTGCTGCTAAGTAACATTCGACATAATTATAGAGTGACAGCTGGTAAAAGGCACAGCTCGGATTTATTAAGTGTATTTCTGTTCTAATGTAAAATCTTTGCTGGGTTAAATTGATGAAAGATTTCCCTAATTTAAATTTTTTCTTTTTGCATTTCGAAGAGTTTTTCACCTTCTTGGCAGATCAATTTTCAGCTTTGCTGTGTATTCTGGGACAGAATAAGCAGAGTCGTCTCATTATAGTTAAAGGGCAGGACTAGTAAAGTAACATCATCATTAGAGGGCAACGTCAGCTGAGCCATTGTTATTATCCCTAGAGGGCAGGCTCAATAGAGTCATCTACTTATCAGTGGAAAGATAGGTCAGCAGAGTCATCTTATTATTAATATTTTTATTAAAGGGTTAAATGAGTTATCTCATTATTATCAAAAAGCGGGACCAGTAGAATACTCATATTATTAGATGATTGAGGCAGCAGAGTCATTTCACTATAACTAGGGTTGAGCGAACTTGTATTTTAAGTTCGGCGTCTAAAGTTCGGGTTCGGGTTATCTTAGAGTGCCGTTATGGATTCCGCTGCCACGGAACTTAACGGAATTTGGAATCCATAAAGGGATTCTGCGATGGATTGGATAAGAGGTGGTAAAGGGCCTGGTATAATGATCATGTGACATGAGTGGCAGACCTCCTGTGCTCTGTGTGGAGGAGTAGAAGGAAGTAGAGCAGTGAAGGAAGGTTGCACAAACTTGTTTATTAAGTTCGGCGTTTTGGGTTCATCGAGGAATCCCCTTATGGATTCCAAATTCCGTTATGGTCCGTGGTAGCGGAATACATAATGGGATTCTAAGATAACCCGAACTTTAGACGCCGAACTTAAAATACAAGGTCAGCAGAGTCATGTTGTTATTATGAGAGACTAGGGTCAGCAGAGCCATTTCATTATCATTAGAGAGTAGGGATAGCAGAGTCATCTTATTATCAACACATGGCTGATAAGGAGAGTCATTTCATTATCATAAGAAGGCAGGCTCTGTAAATTCATTATTTTTGGAATATGGGTCAGGAGAGTGGGCAGGGGATATATTGGCAGAGGATAGTTGTACTGTACTGCAGGAGACCCGGCTAAAACAAGATATTAACTATATAGTGAGGTTTCCTTCCTTGCCTTTTCACTAGGCTCAAGATGAGTGGCACAAGGAGACAGGGTTTGAAATATAAATTATATTGTGTTGTTTGGATACAGGGCTGGTCTCTTTAAGAAGAATCAATACCCTAACTAAGCTGCATACAAGGCATTTCACAGACCCAGAATAATACTCCATACTGATGAAGCTCAAGCACCCTAAAAAAGCTGTCATGGGGTAGATATTTGGTTTGGCTATTTTCCCTTGTCATGTTCCTAGGCTTGTTATAGAGTTGGATTTTGACTCATAAGCAGCCACATCTACAAGGTGGCACTAGTGAGATAGTTCTCTTTCATTGGAAGATAGCTTTTTACATATTGGTTTCACATGGAGAATTGGCAATAAGTCTCCATTTAGGGCTGGTATCATAGTAGTTATATTCTGTACATAAAAGGCAGAATTATAGTAGTTATATTTTTGTACATATGAGGCAGTATTAAAGTAGTTATATTCTTGTACATAGGAGCAGCATTATAGTAGTTATTTTCTTGTACATAGGAGCAGTATTATAGTAGTTATATTCTTGTACATAGGAGCAGTGTGATAGTAGTTATATTCTTGTTCATTGGAGCAGTATTATAGCTGTTATATTCTTGTACATAGGAGCAGTATTATAGTAGTTATATTCTTGTACATAGGAGCAGCTTTATAGTAGTTATATTCTTGTACATAGGAGCAGCTTTATAGTAGTTATATTCTTGTACATATGAGCAGTGTGATAGTAGTTATATTCTTGTACATTGGAGCAGTATTATAGTAGTTATATTCTTGTACATAGGAGCAGCATTATAGTAGTTATTTTCTTGTACGTAAGAGGGAGTATTATGGTAGTTATATAATTGTACATAGACGGCAGTATTATAGTAGATATATTCTTGTACATAGTAACAGCATTATAGTAGTTATATTCTTGTATAGTAGTGGTATTATTTTATCCAAAACTGTTTAATTTAACTATACAATTTAAAGTTTAATTCACTTGGGTAAAACAAAATACTTTCGGAGGAAGTAAATTAGAAAACAGGCACCATAGAAATCCATGATGTAAGAAACAGAAATGAGATTGCCCAAACAATCCATGAGATGATGACAGAACCTCCAATAAGTATATCCCATAGACAATTCAAGGCCACAAGCGAGCACAGTGTTACATGTGTGATGTAGATTGAAGAACAACAAGTTTTTTTAAAGAGGGAAATGTAAGACTATATTTATTGCCAGCTTTATGTGTTACCAGTGTATTATGTGATTGACCTCCGAGGGCACTGGAGATGATTTGAAAAGTTTTTAAATAAAAGTTGCATGCAGAAACTTCTGTCAAGATTATTTAAAAAGTAATGGACTATACTGTTTTCTCTTAGTCATACCCATTTACTATTACTTGTCTAAAAGTGTTGCTTTATAGATTTTTGTGATGAGACTACTTTTTTAAAAATGTATTCATTTAGCTTACATAGAACCAGATTGGAAAACATGACAAGAATGCAAGACAACAGTCCTAACCACTGAGCTACTGTGCTGCCCTAACTGAACAATAACTAGTTATGGGGAGAACTGATTTTCATGTCTTCACTAATGATGAGTGGGAGGTGCCATATTCAGTTTCACAATATTTTGTGAATATTCAACAAAATCGAATATTCGTCATTATTCTATTTATCACGAATAATATGCGATTTAATTCTTTGCGTATTGCATATTGAACTTTGAACGGGGTATAAAGGCAACTTTCCTATTGCGTAGGGCTATCTAGAATTAACGAAGGTAACGAATATAGCGCTATATTCTCTATCTGCGTTAATTCTAGCAAGCCAGCCAATAGGAAAGTTATACCCCGTTCAAAGTTTATTCGCAGTACGCGAATATTACGTAATGTAATATTCACGTATTGCGAATGAAACTTTGAATATAGCGCTTTATTCTCTATCTTCGTTAATTCTAGTAAGACAACCAATAGGAAAGTTATACCCATTCAAAGTTTAATTCGCAGTACGCGAATATTACATTACATAATATTTGTGTACTGTGAATAAAACTTTGAATGGGGTATAACTTTCCTATTGGTTGGCTTGCTAGAATTAATGAAGATAGAGAACATAGCGCTATATTCTCTATCATCGTTAACGGTATGTTGGGTGGGTTCAGATTGAAAAAAAAAAACTAATATTCGTATTTTACGACTATATAGCACTATATTCTAAATATTTTCTTGAATTAGCAAAGTGCAGATATTCATAAAACAAAAATCGCTATTCGAATATTCCAGCTCAACACTAGTCTTCACTAAGGTTTCATTGCAAGGTGGGAGTCAGGGCAGCCGTACTTCCTTTTTTTAACAAGATATAGGTACGGATAACACTTTCTCCCCATTTCTTCTTGTAAATGAGTAGACACAGATAGCACTGCCTCCATTTCCTCCATGTAAATTATAAAAAGATAGTAGTACTGCACACCCCTTGTTAGCCTCAATATCTCTTCCTGTAAATTATGTAGACACAGTTAGTACTGCTTCCCTGTTTTTTCCTCTATTTAATATAGGTTCAGATAGTACTGCTTCCCTATCTTTCCATGTAAATGTTGTAAGTACAGATAGTACTGATCCCATATCTTTTCTTGTAAACTATGTAGGTACAGATAATACTGTCTCATTGCCTCTTCCTGTAAATTATGTATTCACAGATAGTGCTGCCTTCTTGTCTTTCCTGTAAGTAATGTATATACAGATAGTATTGCCTTCCTGTCTCTCCCTATTAATGATGTAGGTACAGAAAGTATTGCCTCCCTCTATCTACTGTAAATGATGTAGATACAGATAGTACTACCTCCTTGTCTCTCCAGTAAATGATGTAGGTACAGATAGTACTGCCTTTCTGTCTCTCCCTGTAAATGATGTTGGTAAAAATAGTACTGCCTCCCTGTCTCTCCTGTAAATGATGTTGGTACAGATAGTACTGCCTCCCTGTCTCTCCCTGTAAATGATGTAGGTACAAATAATACTGCCTCGCTATCTCTTCCTGTAAATAATGTAGATACAGTTAAAACTGCCTCAGTTTCTCTTGCTGTAAATGATGTAGATAGAGTATGGATTAATTGTCTCTATCTGTAAATGATGTAGGTACTGATATTACACTCTCCCTGTAAATGAAGTAGACATGAGTAGTACTGCTTCTCTATCTCTTCATGTAAATAATGTAGGTACATGTAGTGCAGACTACCTGTCTCTCCTTCTAAATAATGTAGACACAAATAGTACTGCCTTCCTTTATCCATTTGTATATAATGTAGATACAGATAGTACTTACTATATATACATACTGTGTAACGTAAATTGTGTAAGTACAAGTACTGTTGCTTCTCTATATTTTCATGTGTGTGGTTCAGCCTTATTAACTTACACAGAAATAAACAATGAAAATGCAACTTTCTGATAGACAAAAAGATAAACATTTCCAAATGCAGACAAATAATATCAAGAGATTAATTTCCTCATACAATACCTACTGTATATGAAGGAAGTAGAAGGAAACTAAATATGGAACTTATTTTATCGGTCTTAAACTCAGAACAACCAGGTGGACGAGGCATGGCAACCTTCTAGTGTGCCCTCACATCTATAGGGAAGAAAATCTTGACATGGATTGTCTGTCCAGAGTCTTGCTCTGGTTTTTGTTATCTCATTATTTTAGACAGTCATTATTAGTAGAGATGAGCGAAGTTATCAAAAATTTGATTCAGCTGCTTTGCTGAATTTTAAGAAGCAATTGGATTTGTTACAAAGCAAATGGAATAAGTATGTTTCTTTTTTTACCACCATTTCAGGAAAAATAGATTCATTACCATGAAGCGCGAGGAAATTCGGCTTAGTGGCGAATACAATTTTTCCTGAAAGTCGGATCGAAGTCAATTCGTTTGACTTTGATTTGTTCAACACTAATTATTAGTTTTACTAGCTGTGATTTTGATGTCATCCCTTGATATTTTCAATCACTGTCCTGAAATATGATATATTCTTTGCAGGGTCAATACAAAATCTTATCATTGTACAAATCTTCTCATTAACATGGATTAACAGAGCATACCAGATCATCCCTAGAGGATAAATGAAATGCTTCATTTATTTTCTTTTATTAAACTTTAATAATTCAACAGGTACAGGGAAAATACAATTATATCCAAACACAGTCCTGCCAGGAAATGGACAGAAAGTAAAAAAAAAAAAAAAAAAATATATATATATCCATCTAGATATTGAATGGATCATGTCTGATCACATTTCCGTTCAGTGGGATAAAACCAAAAACAAGAGAGGCACTCATAGGGTAAAAGGCGTCAAACAGAATAAAAAACGTGGCTCTTATAGCTGGTGGACATACGCTCACCTGCTAGAAGAGCTTTTAGTTCGTCCGTGAGTCGTGGGCAGTTTGCCCACGGATGCAGGTTTTTTTAGGTGATGGTGAGTGAGTGCTGCCGGATGCGTCCTAAAATCCTGTCCCCACATTTCCGTTCAAACAGGGGAAATCGAACCGCCTCTCTCTTTATAGTGATCAGACCCTTAGAAATCAAAAACCTACGCTGTCGGTAGGTTTGTAAATTTTGTACCTAGTACCCCTTGGAAATGTCTTAAATCACTGACAATTTGATTAGTTTTTTGTCTAAAAACATGGCCACTTTCTTCTAAAAATCCAGGGGGTTGTGTCCATTATTGCAGTTAAAGGGAATGTGTCAACAGAAAATGACCTGCCAACCTTTCTTTTTACATTTTCTATATCACCTTTAGGCCTCTTTTACAAGATAAGAGGCGGGTGCGTTGCGGGAATATGCGCAATTTTTCCGCGCGGGTGCAAACGTTTGTAATGCATGTGTGAAAAATCGCCATGTTTGGTACCCAGACCTGAAGCTAGACTTCATCACTGAAGTCCGTTTCGGGTAGAGTATTCTGGAAAATGTATTATTTTCCCTTATAACATGGTTATAAGGGGAAATAATAGCATTCTTAATAAAGAATGCTTAGTAAAATGAAGATGAAGGGGTTAAAAATAATAAAACTTAACATACCTTTGCCACTTGATCGCGTAGTTGCGATCTGTCATCTCTCACCATGGTAAGATGGACCATCTGATTGGACCATGTGATGTGACGTCATCACAGGTCCTTAAGCTGTTAGTTAAAGCATGAAGAGAGATGACAGATCGCAACTACGCGATCAAGTGGCAAAGGTAAGTTAAGTTTTATTATTTTTAACCCCTTCATCCTCATTTTACTAAGCATTCTTCATTAAGAATGCTAATATTTTCCCTTATAATCATGTTATAAGGGAAAATAATAAAGATCTGGTCCCGTTGCTAAGAAACCATGCGGAAAATCGCACTGCATCTGCACTTGTTTGCGGATGCTTGCGATTTTCCCGCAGCCCCATTCACTTCTATGGGGCCTGCATTGCGTGAAAAACGCAGAAACGGGAGCATGCTGCGATTTTCACGCAACGCAGAAGTGATGCGTGAAAATCACCTCTCATGTGCACAGCCCCATAGAAATGAATGGGTCCGGATTCAGTGCGGGTCCAATGCGTCCACCTCACGCATTGCACCCGCGCGGAAAACTCGTCCGTGTGAAAGAGGCCTTAGTATTTAAGCTAAAACCAAAAATCCTGCAGTTTTTGCACTGGCCACTATGTCTAAAAATTGGTGCCACTTTTTGGTTTGTACAGATCACTTCACTGCTGTTAACTCATTCTAATCCTGACTGTAATGATATAATCTCCGACAGGATCCACCGTTAAGTAGGCGGCTGTCAAAGTTTATCTATTCTCTCCTTGTACAATGACCTCTCCACAGGACACAGAGCATAACCAAAAAACTCACCCATGTAAATATGGTCTCCTCCATTGTGTCTATGGCCCATGGGGCTGCAATAAAACAATTTTTTTTAAAATGCTTTGTAAATGCCGTTAAGAACAACTCAGGCAAGATGGCTGCCCCGTAATCAGGTTCAAAAATAAAAATAAAAAATCTACCACCAGAAAATAAAAATTAGATTAGAAACATTTTTGGTTACACATTTCCTTTAAATTCTTTTGAAGTGAAGAGAGCTGAGCTACAATACCACACACAACCTCTGGCACCGGTGTGGCACTGTTTTTAGAAAAAAAAGCAGCCATATTTTTCTAATCCTGCTTCACCTAGCAGTCAGTCCCATGCTCCCTTCTGAGTCATTTTACTTTCGCCATTTAGTCTCTGTAGCCTTTCTTAGTTCACTCTATTATAACCTAGTTCAGCGCGACCCTGGAAATCTCTATTTGGCTGCATATTATTTACTCGCTTACAATGTCTTGTGCTTTATCAAAGTAGTTAAAGGAGGATTCGCTGCTTAATATGCTGGTCGTGTGGCAAACTGCCTTTCTAACAAATAATTTAGCAGATGGCACTTTACTCTATCACCAATTGACTTTACTGCACTTTTCGAGCTGCTCGGAGCTGATAACACAGAGGACGTCTTGTTACCAGAGCAAAAAAAAATCAGAATAGCACATTGTACGGCCATGTAGAAAGCCTCGTTACGCCCGCTTCATTTTCTTGGTTCATTGAACCAGTGAAATTACCTGATGTCACTAAACAACATCATGTAACGTAAAGTCATCATGGACTTATCTGACTGGTGAAGAGGACACCTTCTACTGGTGATAATCAATGGGCGGTTATCACGATGCGACACTGCCGAGAACTAAATTATAACTGCAGCAGAGACACTTTAGGAAAGTAGTTGCTTACCCCTTGGACATTTAAAGGAAAAGTCCACTGAAATATAAGAAGTAAAAGTTTACTTTAATAACTATGCATTGTTCTACTTGTTACAGTATGGTTTCTACAATGTAGCAACTTGATGCTGTCTTCTTGGTGACATATTTTCCCACAAATCAAAACAAAAGTAAAACAGTGGCCCATACAGAAGATTAATTTGAAGCTCAAAGCCAGAAACACGGCTCTCAGTGGCGTGCCCAGGAGGAGGGCGGTCCGCCCCGGGTGCCTGCTCTCAGGGGGGTGCCAGAACAGAAGCAATGAGTGCTTCCATCAATACAGATGAAATCGCTCATTGCATTTCCCTTAATAAGATGCAGTGCATCTTATAAAGGGAATACTAGTGAGCACTTCCATAATGGAAGCGCTCACTAGTTTGCAGGAGGAGGGGGAGAGAAGCGCTGTGAGCACTGTACAGTACTTACCCCTCATCCTGCTTACTCTTCTCAGGGCCCGCACTGCTTTGTCCTAGCTGCCTGTAGCATCAGTACGTACAGAGCACACTCTGACCTCACGCAGCAGGAGGTCTGGTGACTGCAGCGTGGACCCTGAGAAGAGAAGACAGCCAGGACAGAGCGAGTGGCGACAGGAGAGGTAAGTTACTTTATTATTTTACACTCTGATCTGAGGTCTTATTTGGAGGTCTAATGGGGGTCTGGAGAGGTCTAATGGGGGTCCGGAGTGGTCTATGGGGGGTCTGGAGGTCTGACTGGGGAAGTCAGGATGTCTGACTGGGGGGCTCTGGAGGTCTGACTGGGGATCTGGAGGTCTGACTGGGGGTCTGGAGGTCCGACTGGGTTGTCTGGAGTGGTCTAATGGGGGTCTGGAGAGGGCTAATGGGGGTCCGGAGTGGTCTATGGGGGGTCTGGAGGTCTGACTGGGGAAGTCAGGATGTCTGGCTGGGGGGCTCTGGAGGTCTGACTGGGGATCTGGAGGTCTGACTGGGGGTCTGGAGTGGTCTAATGGGGGTCTGGAGGTCTGACTGGGGGGTCTGGAGGTCTGACTAGGTTGTCTGGAGTGGTCTAATGGGGGTCTGGAGGTCTGACTGGTGGTCTGAAGTGGTCTAATGGGGGGGGTCTGGAGGTCTGACTGGGGGGTTTGGAGGTCTGACTGGGGGTCTGGAGTGGTTTAATTGGGGTCTGGAGGTCTGACTGGGGGTCTGGAGGTCTGACTATGGGTCTGGAGTGGTCTAATGGGGGTCTGGAGGTCTGACTGGGGGGTCTGGAGTTCTGACTAGGTTGTCTGGAGTGGTCTAATGGGGGTCTGGAGGTGTGACTGGTGGTCTGAAGTGGTCTAATGGGGGTCTGGAGGTCCGACTGGGGGTCTGGAAGTCTGACTGGGGGGTCTGGAGTGGTCTAATGGGGGATCTGGAGGTCTGACTGGGGTGTCTGGAGGTCCTACTGGGTTGTCTGGAGTGGTCTAATGGGGGTCTGGAGAGGGCTAATTGGGGTCCGGAGTGGTCTATGGGGGGTCTGGAGGTCTGACTGAGGGGTCAGGATGTCTGACTGGGGGTCTGGAGGTTTGACTGGGGGGGTCTGGAGGTTTGACTGGGGATCTAGAGGTCTGACTGGGGGTATGGAGTGGTCTAATTGGGGGTCTGGAGGTCTGACTGGGGGGTCTGGAGGTCTGACAGGGTTGTCTGGAGTGGTCAAATGGGGGTCTGGAGGTCTGACTGGGGGGTCTGTAGGTCTGACTGCGGGGTCTGGAAGTCTGACTGGGGGTCTGGAGGTCTGACAGGGGGGTCTGTATGTATAAAGGGGGTCTGACTGTGGGTCTGGAGGTCTGACTAGGGGTCTGGAGTGGTCTAGTGGGGGGTCTGGAGGTCTGACTGGGGGGTCTGGAAGTCTGACTGGGGGTTTGGAGTGGTCTAATGAAGGGTCTCGAGTTCTGACTGGGAGGGTCTGGAGTTCTGACTGGGGGGTCTGGAGGTCTGACTTGGGGTCTAGAGTGGTATAATTGGGGTTTGGTGGTCTAATGGGTGCCTGATTGCGGTTTTGGAGGTCTAATGGGGGTCTGATTGGTGGTCTGGAGGTGTAATGGGGGTTTGATTGGGGGTCTGGAGGTCTAATGGGGGTCAGATATGGGGGTCTGGGGGACTAAAGGGAGTCTGGAGGTCTAGTGGGAGTCTGGAGGTCTAATAGGGGTCTGGAGGTCTGATATGGGGGTCTGGTCTGAGGTCTGATATGTGGGTCTGGAGGTCTAATAGAGGTCTTATATGGGGATCTTATCTGAGGTCTGGTATTGGGTCGGGATCTTACATGGAGATCTAATGGGGTATGATCTGATGTTTAAAACTGGGGTCTTATATGGGGTCTGACATAGAGGTGTGGTACCAGTATTTTCAGGGGGACTGTTTCTGCAGTAGAGTATTGGGGAGCACAGTGGACACAGTATTGGGAGGGGGGCAGGATGGGGTGTTGAGAAGGTGGGAGGATGATGGAAAAGTAGGAAAGTAAGATGTCTGTTTGTTATACTCTGCAGAGACGAGGTGTGGCTGAAAAAAGTCACCATGGTGGTCTGGTCTAACAGGAGAAAAAGAGGAAAGAGAATATCTACATCAGAGAAGAGAAGTCACTGGATGTAAGAGGTATGTGGCGCTGTATAACCCTGTATGTTCTGTAGCGCTGTATGTAATGTTTTCCAAGTATGTCTTTAAAGGAGTTGTCTGCTTTTTTTTGTATGAGCGGCAGCGCTGCTTTTTCTGCTGTTTACCTGCTCATCACTGCAAATGCTACGGCAAGCAGGCGAACAGAACAGAGAAAGCAGCTCTCATATGAGCGCTGCCCTCTCTTCAAACAGCTGGGGGCACAGAGGGCATTACTACTATGGCGGGGGCACAGAGGGCATTACTAATGTGAAGGGGGCACAGTGGGCATTTCTACTATGGAGGGGGCACAGAGCCAGAGGGCATTACTACAATGAAGTGGGCACAGTGGGCATTATTACTGTGAACGGGGCACAGTGGGCATCTTTACTGTGAAGGGGGCACAATGGGGATTTCTACTATGGAGAGGGCACAGAGGACATTACTAGCACAGTGGGCATTACTACTATTAAGGGGGCACAATGGGCATTAATACTGTTAACGGGGCAAAATGGGGATTATTACTATGAAGGGGAAACAATGGGGATTATTACTGTGAAGGGGGCACAAAAAGGGCATTACAACTGTTAAAGGGGCACAGAGAGGGCATAACTACTGTGAGAGGGCACAATGTGGGCATAACTACTGTGAGGGGGACACATCTGTACAAAACTGCTGTGAAGGTTTTACAATGAGGACAATACTACTGTGAGTGGTTACAACTTTTTTAAAGTATTGGGGGGGGGGGGGGGTGCCAGAGAAAGGATCTGCACAACCTAGGCATGACACTGCCCTCACCTACCATGTTCCATGTATCATACTGCACTTCTTATGATGCATAGGAGCTTTGGGCCCCAGTGTGACTGCTATCTCTGCACCCCTTATAGTTAAGGCCCTGTAGAGAATAATAAGATGAGGACAGTGCACACCCTTTTTAATGCGAGGTGCAGTGGATAACAGGGATGGATCCCCAATTAGCATAAAAAGAGTTTCCGCACACACTCTATTAGGATGCAGTTAAGTATTTATTATATCTTATATTTTGTGTCCATTGAGATTGAGTATAACAGTCCAGCATATAGTACCCAAATACATATTTTCATAATAAAGGAAAAAAACAAAACATAAAGACAGTGTGGTTCTCCAAGAGTGTGTGGCTTGAGATCAGACGTTTCGGTCCAGTCCGACCTTTCTCAATGAGTCGCTAAAAAAAAAAAATATATGTATGAGAAAAAGATAACACATTAAGCGAAGCTCGACAGGATAACAGTAACTATGGTATCAAAAACGCCATAGATGTCTAGAACATGAGTAGAAGTCACATACTGTAGGTGGAGTTCGTAGGCACATAGAAGCAAGGTACTTATATTCAAAGCATAGCTAATATGTAGTAGACTGATAAAACACAAGCGCCTGACTATCTGATTATATATAGGCATGGGGTATGGTAACTGACATCTTCCAAATATGGCAGTATTGACATTTGTAAGGGGTATGGCTACAGAGGGTCCAGGCTGAGAAAAGGCTAATGGTAACATATCAGGGTGAAAAAAAGAAGGAAGCCTAGGAAAGTATGAGGGCAAGTGTTCAGAGTGATAGTTATATGATATGTATCAGATATAGAATATGTTAAATTGATAGGTTTGTATGGAAGCAATGGATTAGAAGGATGGATTTACCAGGAGGTATATGGGCAGAGGCATGTGTTGCTGGAGCGTGCCTAGTGTTGAATATGAAGCCTTTTTGTAGGGGACAGGTAATAGACGCCATAGTTGGCGTGGTAGATGACAGGGAGGATGTAATGTCCGGGGGGATGAAAGCGCTTTGTGAAGATCCCGGGCTGGCTGGGGAGGTGCTAGTGTCAGGCAGCTGCAAGTCGGGCAGAGGGTCTGCGCTGTATAGAGGGTAGGCGGCCATGTTAAGTTCTGGTGAGCACTGCAGAGAGCTGCGCATGCACATTATGATGAAAGGGTAGCGGACGCCATATTGAAAGAGGGAACAAGGGTAGTATAGATTAGAATGTATGAAGAAGTAAAAATCAGAAAGAGAGAGAATATAAAATAAGGTGGGGAAATAGAGATATAAGATGAGGTCAAGAAAGTAAAAACAAACAAAGTTGGATAAGAGAGAACAAGGATGAAGAAGGGGGGAACTGTAAATGTGAAAAAAAAACTTATAAAAAATAACAAACTTTAAAAAAAGAAGTAGAAAAAAATGAAAAAATTGAGAAAAAGGAAGAGTGAAAAAATTAAAAAGGAAAATAAAAAAATGGAAAACATTGAGCAAAAGCAAAAAGTTGAAAAAATTGGAAAAAGAGGATGGAAAAAAGGGGAAAAAAAGAAGTGGAAAAGAGGAAGGATAATAAAAATAGAGTAGATAAAATAGATAAAAAAATAGATTAAAACATTGGGGGAAATGGGGTGAAATCTAGGACCATATTGCTATATAGTACCTGGGAAGACGGGCAAAAAGAAGCAAAAAAAAAAAAAAAAGAAGCAGAATAGCACATTGTACGGCCATGTAGAAAGCCTTGTTACGCCCGCTTCATTTTCTGGGTTCATTGAACTAGTGCAATTTCCTGATGTCACTAAACAACATCATGTAACGTAAAGTTATCATGGGATCTTGGGAAAGTAGTTGCTTACCCCTGGGACATTTAAAGGAAAAGTCCAGTGAAATATTAGAATCCACATTATCACCATTCAGCAGAGGGATGACTCCTAGCTTGTCACAATGTTAGACCCTCGCTACTGTTTCAGGCCTTATTCCCATTTTCTGAGAGGGATGAAAAACTCAACTACTATTGAGACATCCTTTGTAGTCGGTTGGTCGCTACCTACATGCCCCACCGCCCATCACCGCTTATTTTTCTGTTCTTCTGATCCATCAGGAGTTTGCACAGCATGGATTAAAATAACCTTTTTGTCTCCACTACTTTATTGATGTTGCCTCCATGTCCTTATTTTGTTCCACTAAAGAGTCATTGGGACACCTGCAGGGGTGCACAGTGTTTTTTTTTTTGGGTTTTTTTGCTTTTCTGAAGGATGCAGTATTCTTTTTTTAATGTTTAGCTAGGAGTTAGCTGGGAATGTTGGTGCACAATGATGCATCTATGTTTGTGAACTGCCTGTCATTCTGACACACAGTAACTTCGTTGCCAGAAAGGGCTAGCTATGGATTATGCTGCAGTGCACAGTGATGTACACCAGGATACATACTCCCTAAAGTTTAACTAAAGGCTGGGATAGATCTGATTTAAGACGCTTCCTGAGGAATTAATTCGGATTGAAGAAATTATTTTAGAAAAATTTTGCGAAGGGGACGAATGGAATTTTTGAAAAAATCACACTTCTCTAGTGCCTACCCCCCAGCACCACGGGCAAATACAAATTACCCCCAGTTATGCCTTACCTCAACTTTTATGGACTTCTATACAAAGTTTTCACAAGATCTCAGCATGGAAACACAGGGAGGTTTGTCCTGTTTTAATTTAAAAAGTTTATGGTTCTCCCTGACTGCAAAGTCTGTAATAGATTTTTAAAGCATTTCAGGAAGGCGATCATGTGGATAAAATAAACATTGCGTCTTTCTCCATTGGAAATAGTGTATTATTTAGAGAATGATTTTGGGCAGCTTGATGTATAATGCACTTTCAGATTTTGTAGTCAGTTTTTTTATGTGCTGTGGAGAAAAAACTGAATTATGAATGAGGATGTGATGTGTTACATTGTATACAGTGGTGACAGAAAACAATTAGTGCTGAACGCTGATCCATAAGATGAGAACTTAAAAGAGTTATCCGAGACTAGTAGCAAATCTCCGGGGGGCTACGAATGGTCTAAGAGTGTGTCGAGCTTCCATCTCTGCCGCTTCCGGTCCCGCCAAACTGGAAACTTGACATGCCATCTACATGCACTTCACTGCTGCATGTCAGTGGTGATGCGCCAGTAACGGCATGTGAGCCTTTGTGTGCAAGTCACCTCTGAGGTCATTGATCGACCAGCAGTGGTGAGGTCCATGTATACAGCATCTCTCTTTTCTAGTCTGACAGAGACTGGAAGTGACAGAAATGGGAGCTTGGCGCTGGACTTGGACCCATGTGCCACATTACTAGTAGGTAGGTTTTACACAATTAACTGTTACAGTCTCTTTATGCATCCAAATGGGCACAGTGGGCAGTATATAAATCTCTTCCCTGATACAGGGGATTCTCCCTTGCCTCTTTAACTCATCTCACACATGGCGGAGGTTCATCTGCCCATCACTGTGTCATCAGCTACTCTCTCCTGAGGTTCAATCCTGAATCCTATTCCTCAACTTTTAGTCATAAGCCCCAATGCCCCCCAAAATAACCAGACTCCTCATTAATTAGGACCCAGTTTGCTTTGCTCTGCTTCTCTTACATTAAATGGTGCTGACGAGGTGTTTCCATATATTGAGCTATAGACATTTCTTACCTATAATCTTTAACATTCATTATGGTTTACCAATTTGAATGTTCGCGAATTTGAGATAAGTTGTCCAAAAAAAATTAAAAATCTGGTTGACAACTCTGACCCCAACCCACAGTGTCAGCCTCATGTGTATGAGAATTGGTAGCACCAGAGATGGGGATGACTGCCTACCAAACTGGCTTGTGGCACCTGGCTAAAGGAACTGTCAATCCTTATATGTGACCAAAGGTCCTCATACACATTGCACACAGCAGAATATAACAGGAAACACAGGACAATGGCCATTATTTGTTCTGGACTCACAATATAACACGGTACTTAAAGGGGTTGTAACTCTTCAGTAAATGGCATTTATCAAAGCCACTTACTAATGTATTGTAATTGTCCATATTGCCTCCTTTGCAGGCTGGATTTAGTTTTCTATCACATTATACACTGCTCGTTTCCAGGGGTTATGAACCCCATGCATTCCTGCAGCAGGGGTCGTGCTTGCATGCTGTGTGCGCTCCCACGTTTGCAGCCACCAGAGAGGCCGGCGGTTTTCCTATAGTGTGCAAGCACGACCACCACTGATGGATTGCAGGGTGGTCGTAACCATGAAACAAGCAGTGTATTTTGTAATGGAAAAATGAATCCAGTCAGCAAAGGAGGCAATATGGAGAATCACAATACACTAGGAAGTGCCTTGTATTAACTTCCTCTACATGATAAATGCCATTTACTGAAGAGAGACAACCCATGTTTGCTGCTCACCTTTTTATAGCTGGTCCTATAGTTGAGTAGTGTTTAGTATGAGCATCTCAATGCAAGTTACTCTGAAAGTCCTACTGGGAAATCACTGACATCTACGGCTGCATTGTTGAGTGTCTTATGGTGTGAGACTGCTAAGAGCTGAAGGCTTTGACCAATAGAGGTTTAGAGGACAAGTCGGGTTCCCTATTTTCTAAAGAAGCTATAATAAGGTTTACCGTATATCACGGGAATATCTGCCACTTAGTAATTATAATGCTTAGCAGTGGGATTACTTCTATCACATTAGGAATGGAAAGACTCCTCAGGTCGCTCTCATCTTATTCCCTACTCTGCGATGATATATAGGCTGCGAATCGAACATTACAACCATTCTTTACAGAAACGTGACCAAGTGCCCTCAATAAACGGGAAGAGTCACAGGGAGCCGTTTATCAACATCTCCCCGCTGAAAAATGTTCACAATGCACAATTGTCCCAGTGAAACCGCTGGGATTTTCTTGACAAATTTGTGCAGGAGTTTCAGCATTGATTTTTGTCCACTTTTGCAATCAGCCGATGCTGACAAATTATCCAGGGACAGATTGCTGCCGCCTATATGTAATCACCGAGTATTCTCCTAGAAGAAAGGACTTGTATTAAAATTATGCTACATATGTCAAATATTGCACACAGCATGCAATTTGCTTCATGTTCTTGCTACATAGCTAAACAATGCAATGGATTCTATAATATTATAATAAACGTGAGAGCAAAAGTGACAGCCAGGTCCCATACACATGATTAAGTCCCCTACACACTCCATGGGCCTCCATATGGTGGTTTTCTGCGATGTATTCTCCCATAGAAGCAGAGGCAGTCTGTAACGGGGCCCTCCACCTGGCATGTGCAATATATATATATATATATATATATATATGACACTGATGTCTTCTTATGTATCAGGGGAGCCTTCAGGCACCAGGATCCACATGCAATCTCTACTAGTGGACCCTTTAGTTATGTATGGCTAATAACTAATGTTTTAAGGGGGCATCTGTTCAAATGGAACAGATTTTGTAAGAAAAACATCCGTGGGCCCCCATATAAAATTGACACCATGCAAAAATATAGTATAGATGCCTGCAGCTGAACGAGGAGATTAGGCTACTTCTTCTTTCGGATCGGCCGTCTTACAGATGGGAAAAAGGAGTCTTGTAACTCCTAAACGTGCTGTCACCCCTCTCCAAATTAAAGACCTTTCTTACATTTCCTGTGGTCGCGACATTACGCCAAGAGGTGTCGGAATTACATGAGCCATCTTTCGCCTACATCCCCCTTTCTTATTGATTTATAGTCACGTTTATAGTCACGGAGAATTGATGTTGCATTATTTGATCTATACGTTTGTATGAGAACTACTGATACCCACTTAATATATGCTGTAAATTCTACATATTTGCTTAGTTGGTGAGCCCAAATTTCTTCTGACAGCCATTCAAGTGGGATTCCCACTTGGGATATTAATGGTATATAGCTAGAATAAGCCATCAATGTTAAATAGGTGTGAATAACTCCAGAACAGGGCCCCCAAAGTGAACAGAGAGCAGCCACACTAGCGCTGGGAAATAACTGGGTTCAGCTATTTCCGGAAGTCCCATAATGATGAAGGGATAGTGGGCCGTATGCTCTCCATTCACCGCTATGGGGCTTCCGAAAATAGCCAAGTGTGCTCACTTTATTTTTGGAACTCTCATAATGATGAATGGAGAACACGCTGCTTTTCCACGGTGCACTCTCCTTCACTTTGGGGGTCTTTTTCTGAGTGTCCCAGACGTTACATTGATGGCATATCCTAGCGATATGCCATCAATATGTCAGATGGGCCAACCCCTTTAAAGGCTATATACAGCCTTTTAGGCAATTTCTTTTTATGATTGCATTTTACTCATTTTGGGGTAAAAATCATATTTTCAATTGCCTTTATTAAAAATATTAAGCCATTCTGTCACAAAGGTTTAACAGTTTTTTTTTAACTCTGTGACTGGTATTTGTTAACTTTTACTTTGTGCAGGTCATCTAATAACCCTAACTACTGATTGGTCATAAACACTTATTTAAGCCACATTCTTACCAGTAAGATAAGAACTGAGCTATAATGAGTGTTTATAATGTCAGAGAGCAGAGATAAGGAGCCTGACAGCTCCCCAAATGATGGAAAAGACAGAAAATCAAGAGGCTGCTACTTGAGCATCTCAGCTATGTACAGAAAAAAGAGCTCCATATTTTTAATAAAGTAAAAATGTTTTTTTTTAGCTCAAAATGAGTACAATGCAATTAGAAAAAATATTGCCCTTAAAGGTGTACATAACCTTTAAGACATGTCCAAATATACCATTTGTCGAGCCTGTAAGCTAAGATCACCCTAAGACCATAAAACAGGTGTTGAGCCCCTTTACCGTAATTTCAAGAACTCCTAACTGCATTGATGGGTTTTCTATTGAAATCAATGGGAATGTATAGGTAAAATAAAAATTAAACGGAAACTCAGACCCCAAATTCTACGAGCTAGTGAGGCAGACTGCTGTGTAACTGTTCCCCAGGTGATGTAATGGTCAATGTTCATGGTGCATTGCTGGCAGTATTTGTATTGATGCTCTTATGAGCTCCAATATGCTCATTTAAGTAGATTAGCTTGCTCTTCATCATGGCCAGGTTTAATTAGGTCCATTGTGTTTATGGTTTCAATATTTTATTGCTCGGCTAAAGATTTCTTTTTTGTCTTTAATCTTTTATTTTACTCGTTTAATTCCATCTTCACTTAGGATTAGATGTTGAATTATAGCAATAGCAAAACTACTATAAAGCAAGGGACAGTTGTAAAACAGGGAAATATTCTAAGAGTTCCTTTACATGGGCCGATTTCAGCCTGTAACGAGAGCCGATCAATGATATAAAAAGTTCATCGACGCTCGTTTAAAAGGCCTTTTCCATGGGCCTTTTAATGCAAACTGTATGGGGAATGATTGTTAGAACAATGTCTGCCTACATACAGTTTGGAAATTGTTAGTAGCATGTCCGTTTTTCCTGGCCCAAATAAAATATGTGATCAGCCGCCAAACCAATGGATGATTGCCGCTATGTTTGCATGGGCCAATGATCAAGAGCAAGTGTTCTTATGAACCATCGTTTGGTCAGTTATTAGCCATAGAGTTCATATAGTCAGTGGCGTTGCGAGGGGGGTGCGGTGGGTGCGGGCCGCACCGGGTGACACCACTGATGGGGTGACACCCACCAGTGTTGGCAGAAGATAATTTATTCACTGCACTTGCCTGAAGCCGCTATGCTGTACAGGGAATCCCAGCTCTGACTCCATATATGGTTGTGTCCATATATGGAGTCAGTGCTATGAACATGATGGGGGTGGCAACCTTTCAGAAATAGAGGCTAAATTAGATGTGCCCAAGCATACTGACAATCCTGGGGGACACCCAATGTATTTTAATCTAATTTAGCCTCTATTTCTGAAAGGTTGCAACTAGGATTCAAACTCACAACCCTTTGCATGAGAGGCAAGAACAGTAACCACTGAGCTATGAGCTCAATAGTAAACTAAGCTGGAAAAACCTCATAGTAGTCTAGCAAGTATTAGGTATTCCCATACAGCAGAAGTATAATTTAATTTTTTTTTTCAGTTTTTGTAAAAAAAACATGACACAAAATAAATGTGTAATTACTATTTATTTTTTTATTATTTTTTTTATTTAATGATACTTCTGCTATATAGAAATACCTAATAACTGATACACTACTATAAGGTTTTTCCAGCATAGTTTAGCATTAAGCTCCATAGCTCAGTGGTTAGGGCTCTCGCCTCTGATGTGAATGGTTGGGAGTTCTAGTCCTGGTGAAAACTTTTTAGAAATAGAGGCTAAATTATGCATTTATGTATATCAGAAGTATGATAATATATATTTATACTTCTGATTATATATATATATATATATATATATATATATATATATAAAGTATTATATATGGGAAACTATTACTGAGGTTTTTAGCCATAATATTAGTACAGTAGGTTAATATGAAGCTCTGATGGGGGTGTGTGGAGGACACTGATGGGGGATGTGTGCAGGACACTGATGGAGGGAATGTGTGCAGGATACTGATGGGGATGTGTGCAGGACACTGATGGGGAGAGGAATGGGTGCAGGATACTGATGGAGGGATGTGCAGGACACTGATGGGAGATGTGTGCAGGACACTGATGGGGATGTGTGCAGGACACTGATGGAGGATGTGCAGGACACTGATGGGGGATGTGTGAGGACACTGATGGGGGATGTGTGCAGGACACTGATGGGGGATGTGTGAGGACACTGATGGGGGATGTGTGGAGGACACTGATGGGGGAGATGTGGAGGACACTGATGGGGGATGTGTGCAGGACACTGATGGAGGATGTGTTGAGGACACTGATGGGGAGATGTGCAGGACACTGATGGGGGATGTGCAGGACACTGATGGAGGGATGTGTGCAGGACACTGATGGGGGATGTGTGCAGGACACTGATGGGGGATGTGTGCAGGACACTGATGGGGAGATGTGCAGGACACTGATGGGGGATGTGCAGGACACTGATGGGGAGATGTGTGCAGGACACTGATGGGAGATGTGCAGGACACTGATGGGGGATGTGTGCAGGACACTGATAGGGGGATGTGTGCAGGACACTGATGGGAGATGTGTGAGGACACTGATGGGGGGATGTGTGGAGGACACTGATGGGGGATGTGTGCAGGACACTGATGGAGGGATGTGTGCAGGACACTGATGGGGGGATGTGTGGAGGACACTGATGGGGGGGATGTGTGCAGGACACTGATGGGGGGGATGTGTGGAGGACACTGATGGGGGGGATGTGTGGAGGACACTTAGGGGGGATCTAGGGAGGGATGTGGGGATGTTGGGATAAGAGGTCCTGTAGGGGTGTTTGGGTGGAAGCTCTGGAATGGGTGGGAGGTCCAATATGGTATGTGTCGGTGGGAGAAAATTTTTTGCTGTGGGGCCCAGTCATTTCTAGCTATGCCCCTGGGTGACACCACCAGGAGATGAGCGCTTGCATTATGGAAGCACTCATCTCCCTACATTCATCTGTATCGCGATACAGATAAACACTGCAGCAGGGCAAGGGAGAGGCGTCTCCCTTCTTTGTTCCTCTGATAGGCTGCTGGCCTTGTGCCGGTAGCCTATCAGAGGCTGGCGCAGGCGGCGCAATGACGTCATCGCGCCACCAGAGCCGTACTGCTCGGGACACAGGCCAGAAGAGGCCTGCATCGCATCGCTGCCATGGAGGTACGTATGTGTTTTTCTTGTTTTGTTTTTCTGTATGCAAATATGTTGGGGGGGTGTGCTAAGCAGACAGAAGACAGACCGCCGGGGGTTGGGGTGGGGGGGCCTGCTGGGGGTGCTATAATTTAAACCCAAGCGATAACATGGATGGGGGTTTGGAGAGTAAACAGACAGCTGACGTGGGGGGGGGCGGGGCTAAGCAGACAGATCGCCGCCGGGGGTGACACCATTTTCTACCGCACCGGGTGACACTAGCCCTAGCAACGCCACTGCATATAGTCCAAGATCAAATAGAATTATATCAAAATGTGAGAAAAAAACATAATACTTCCCCAGAAGTAGACCAGCCAGCAGGGGGCACTTTGAAAGAAAAACATATGAGTCCCTTGCTTTCCAGCTACAGGATTTGTACAGCATCTTTAATAGACAGTAAGGGAAACTATCATTTTTATCTTGTAGCACTGGGCTTCATAACTTAACAGGTTATGAATACCAACTGCTGCTTATGGCCCTCTATGAATACTATTTGTCCATGACATTCCTTCTTGTTTTGATGTTTTCAGGCTTCTCAATGCCAGATTCATGGATTTTAATATAATTTCCCACAATCCAGCTGAAAACTACACTGTGACTATACCAAGAGGTAGCGGTCTGGTTGCTTACCCTAAGAAAAGTTAAGATCCCTGGTTAGGGGTTAAAGGTTGAATACTGGGGAAGTGCCAGAATAACGCCATTGGTTGACAGAGTGGGTTCGCACTCGCTGATCAGAAACAGAATTTAAATATGTTACAGAGTATTTTTATTTGTAGATTGAAATAGCTTCATCTAGCATGACATAAGATAACATTGTTCCGTATGTTTGTCTGACTTTATTTCACTGTATATGACTTGACAGACAATAGGTCTTACCTATGTATCCCCTATAGTTACTGCATGGAAATAGCTTTGCAAGACAGCACTGTGCTGTGACACCCTCCTACCAAGACCTCCATGATAGAGAGAGATACATAGAGCCACCGAACAGGTGTAACCTTTTCTGTCTTTTAGAATTTGACAAACTATAGGGCCTTCAAGGTTTAGTGCTAAGGTTTTGATTGAAAGTACCATGGTATAATCCCTATAACCACTCTAGGGGGAGATGCTCTTTAAAACAATATTTTTCAGAATTTTCAAGTTGAACTATTGTAAAACACAATACAAAATAACAGTATGAAAACAGGTGTATAGTGAATATGGTGGCTTAGTCTTAACATTAGAAAAGCATCTTTCAATGCAACTCTACAGGGTATACATGACAAGAATAAAACTGAAAATGGTTGGTCTTCTCAGGGGAATCAACTCCAATAAACCAATGTTAACTGTGGTCTTAAAGACAAACAAGGACAGGAAAAAGGGTGACAAGAACAAAGGGATGAAGAGAGCATAAGGCGCTTTATCAAGTCCCTTTTTGGAGGCAACAAAATGTAGTTGAACCTTGAAATAGAATTCATGGGGATTACTTTATCCAATGTGACAAGCTCCTCCGTTCTCAGAATATTGTTTACCTTGTGGATCCATTAGACTATGGATCATCTACTGGTGGATTTCAAGGGGCGTTGGGATAAAAGATCTGGCAGCAGTGATAAGGTACTTCATTATTGTACATCTCAGAGAAGTGTAGGGGGGTACAATTGAGAGCCTTGCAAGTCATTTCATGAATGTCTTTTCAGAAATGGGGAGGGAAATAATTTTTGCCAGAACTTGTAGACCTCCATGATATATATATATAAAAAAAAAACATTGTTTTCATTTTTAAGCTCAATTCTTTTTTTTACCAAGTTGACTGAGAAAGTCAACTGTAATGTCTAATTAAATATCCACAGGAGCACCATTTTCCCTGAGAAAAATGCCATTATTCCTACATTACAACCTATTTCCCCACCACTTATTGGCTCCATTCACAAAAGGTCACTTTCTGGAGGCTTCCCTCCCACCCCAAGTCTGTAATTACTTCTCTATTTTTCTACATATTAAGCAGATTTCTTTTGCTATAAAAAAAAAATCAAATTAACTGTAGAAAGGGAAGTAGGACTTAATAATCACTGGGGAAGGTTCCTCACTTAGGTGCAGCATAGTATATCATTGTTATGTACACCATTTTGTCAAAGAGCTTTCGGAAATCAAAATACAATATCATATGCAATCCCGGGAGGATTCACGGCTAGGAGAAGGATTTTAATCTAACGGCAGAAAGCCAATTAACTAGCCGTTGTACAAAACTTGACCTTTGAGCATACATGGAAAATCATGAGCTTAATTTAGGATGGGGTAGTATATCATGAATAAATACCTACAGGCTCGGTCATTTATTATCTCTCCAAGCAGAAGGTTCATTATGAGACAATGCTAGGAGTTTATAGAACTGCCAAATGAGGCGGCCAGCCCATATGTTATTATCAGAGTCCTAAGTTTTACATTGAATCCGTGATGTTTCTGTTGTGTTATTCGGCTTTCTATTATCATTTAGTGATTTATTAAGCCTCCTAATAACCCCCAGGGAGAGGGGATATTGTTATCCTTCATTGACTATGCAGGAGAATAAGATTTAACATTCACAGAAATAATGTGGTCATCAGCATTGGTGGAGGAGACCCTAAGGTTATCAACATTCTGCTGCATTCAAGGTAGAGGGGGTCTGCCTTTTGTACAAATACAATGTAGAAGGGATTTGATGCAATGGAGGAGACTTGTCAAGGACTCAACCCTAGTAGAGAATTTCCACGAAGAAAAATAAAATAAAATACAGGTCATTTAAAGCAGGGATCAGCAACCATTGGTACTCCAGCTGCTGTGAAACTACAACTCCCAGCAAGAAAACTTGCATGGCTGCTCTTATAACTCCCATAGATGTGAATGAAACATTCTGGGAGTTGTAGTTTCTGAACAGCTGGAGAGCCGGAGGTTGCTGTATACAGTTTTATAGTAATTCATCATATTCTAACATAATTCTCAGGTTTCTGAGAAAGCTGGATAACCACCAAATCAGGACTCAGCTATGCTGCTGTGGATCCACTGCTAAGGCAAACATCTCCCAAATATGATGTTCAGCCTGCCAGCCTATTTAAAGGAGAATTATTCTGCCATGCCTTGCCTGATGTCTGAGGTACATTCCCTTCTCCGGCCCTTGCTCCTTCTATTGCCTCTTAATTGTTCTGTATCCTGACCTTGGCTTTGCTCCAGATCTTGCTTGTGTCTTGTTTTTTGGATTGTCTCCCTGGTACCAGTAGTCAACTCCTGGCCATAACCCTTCATGCCTCCTTGGTGAACAATGGGATCTCATAGGTCTGCATCCTTGTCTAGCCAGTGCCAATTTTGCCTTTGAGAATACACATTTTCATTGCATGATCATAGCATTTATCTATCTACCAATTAATTTATCGATCGACCTATCTGTCTATCTCATTTTTACTAATATATCATAACACTATATTAATTTAATATTCTCAAGTGAGAAAAAAAATTCCTATAAAAGCCTTCTTCTTACTTTTTCTACTTCCTGATCAAATGTTACCCTGTTAGTAAAGGCGCATACTAAACAGTGCCCAATTACTGCAATAATAGAGGTGACATTGGTAACTCATTATAAACGCTTTTTAAACTTGCCTCATACAACTCACAATATGCATCACTTTCATCTGTGAGACTCTTTAAATCATCGCTTCATTTAACGGGAGACAGTTCCCAACATATGTTACCCCTAATAATCTTGTGGCAGATAGACCATGTCTGATATTTAATAAGGACTCTGCTGCAGATGGACAGTTGTCTGCTCTCTAGACTCCAGATAAACAATTCTTCATTGATTTACTATGGTTTATTAGTACAAAAATGCATTTTTTAAACTTTTCTGGCCCTTATTAACCCTTACACTACACAGAGAAGAATGTTGCGTCCATGTACTGACCAGGAGTAACTTTATGTGATATAGTCCATAACAATAGGATTGCAACATCATTGTTCTTACACCAAGCACAAAAAACACAATACATTGAATACACTGTACAGTGTGTTTGTTATGAACTTTGAAAATTTAGTCTGGCGTCCGAACCAGAAGCTTTTCAGGATTTCAACAAATCGAGCACATGTCGGCGGGAAAAAGCACTAGGGAGGATGAAGAAGGATGATCATATGACTCTAAGGCCCCATTCACACGTCCGCAATTCTGTTCCGCATTTTGCGGAGCCATTCATTCCTATGGGGACACTCTATGTCCTGCCCGGATCTGGAATTGTGGATCCGCACTTCCGGGTCCGCACTTCCATTCCGCATAAAAATAGAACATGTCCTATTCTTGTCCGCAATTGCGGACAAGAAAAAGCATTTTCTATGAGAGTGCCGGCGATGTGTGTGGTCTGCAAAATGCGGAATCGAACATTGTCGATGTCCGTGTTTTGCGGATCCGTGGATCCGCAAAACACACACGAACGTGTGAATGGGGCCTAAGAGGAAGTGGGGGGCTTGTCTTGATTGGCTCACAGGCCGACAGACAGCCTGGATGAGCCAATGATTGCTGCAGCAGGCAAGGAGGTGCCCTTGCAGATTCTGTGTCGGGCTGTGAATGAAGGTGGATGGGTCTTGCAGTGTGACAGAAAACAATCTTAGGAAAGGGAAGGATATCGTATTGTGCCCCTTTGTCTTTAACTTCAAGAAACCAGATTTGCAATCCATTCCATATTTTGTATGACTGTACATTTAGGCCCAGAATGTGGGTAGTAGCAAGACCAGATATCCGCCGAGAAGTAACCGACCCAGATCCAATGGGACATTTCAGAATTCAGTGGTTGTTCAGCTGTCCTGAAACAGCTGAGGTATGTCCCGCTGTCAGCTTTTTCTGTATCCATGCAGAGACAGCTGATTGAAATGGGGAAATAGAGAGCCTTTTGCTCCCCACTTCATAATTCAGCTCAGCTGCCGACGCTCCCGAACAGCAAGATTTACTGTCATATATTGCACTACTGGTCTGTGTAGGTGGAGCAGGACAGGCCGGGAATCAGCCTCTGCTCCTCCTACTCAGCAGTGTGATCTGTGATAGTATCCTGATGTTACTGTGGTGAGCAGTGATCATCAGAGGGACTAGGTGAATATGTAACTATATTCTGGACATAACTACTGTGAGGGGGCAAATATCTGGGCATACAGTAACTACTGTGAAAAGGCACATTTGGGTATAGCAACTGTGAAGAGGCACATCTGGGCATAGCTACTGTGAAGGGGGCATATGTAGGCATAGCAACTGTGAAGTGGACCCATCTGGACATAAATACTGAGAAGAGGGCACACCTGGGCATCACTATTGTGAGGGTAACAACTACTGCAAAGGGTGTACAATGTGGACATAACTACTGTAAAGTGGCATATTTTGGCATAACTACTGTGAGGGGGGCACAATGTGGGCATAACTACTGGGGGGCCCAAATGTGGGCATAACTACTGTGAAGAGGATACAATGTGGGCATAGTAACTGTGAAGGGACACATCTGGGCATATCTACTGTGAAGGGGACACATGTGAGCATTACTACTTTGAAGAGGGCACAATGTGGGCATTACTCCTGTGTGCTGGCAGGTTGGAACTGGGTGTCTATAATTATATTTTGGGTGGAGTTAGAGGACATATTGTCCTTTATGTTTTTCAAAGTTTGGGAGTTATGGTAGTAGTAGTAGCCCACAGTTGTTCCAGCTGGCTTGAGAAAAGCACAATTTATTATTGAGGAGAAAGAGGATGAGATTGTGGATTGGATGGTTCACTCTTCCTCTCTGTAGCAGCAGGATGGAATGGTGGTGACTTCTGAGTCTGACATTGTGCTGTGGAGCCAAGAGTCACAGCGTTCCTCTGGCTCCTCTTCTCTTCTAAGCACTGATCCCTAACTACAGAACACTAGGACCTCTGACGGGTCTCCTTACATACAGTACCTGGCTGAACTAGAACCTTCTAGTGGGAGGGGTGGAATGGAAAAACTCAGCACAAACAGATACAATGTAACAACACCCATCTCTCATAGACTAGCATTAGAGCTTCAATGATACTCAATAGCAACGACACAGCAGTTTTTCCAGACAAGAACAGAGCTAAGGTATATAGTATAGAGAAAGCTCACTTCCTCTTTCGCATGGGTGGTGCTCTAATCCTACTTTGATTCACCCTTCAAAATGTTTGGTACAATAGTTACAAATGGATTGGCACTCTAATATGGAATTATAATCGAAAATTTATTAGTAATAATACCTTAAAATAATAAAAACAGTACAATGCCCATGCGGTGGGGGACAGAAAATTATTCACTGTGTTCTGTGAGTACTGCCGTATTCTTCTACCAGGTGGTCCACCTGGTGATGGTGGATAGAAGAGGTAGCTGTTAGCCCAAAATGTAGAGACTACGGCATCCACACGGAACCTCAGTGGTCCGATACAAAGAGAGTGAAAAAAATCTAACAATATATGTTGATATTTTTTGCAATAGTCAAAATACTTGCTCGCTCGGCGGTGAGTCCCTGTGTGATAATGGCACTGCTAATATTCAGCAAAACACAGTCCTATATATCAAAAGGTACAGTCATAAGATTCTGGATATAGGGTATTGCAATAAAATGTTCTTGTATTGGTACTTTGATTCTTAATAACTTGTTATTAAAGTAGATCGTTCCCTTGATGGGGTCCAAAAAGTAATATTTGAGCTGGAACACTGGTTATAATATTTGGTGTTATCCCAAATGTTGTTGTAATTTCTCAGTGGTCCCAACAATAGTGGGTTCCGCGGATTGTAACAGTTGTGGGACTTATTAGGCAATATTCATGGTGTTATAGGATTTTCACATCCGAATCTTATTCCCATGTCTGCTAATGATTATTAGATATGCTCCCACTCGTGAGGGCTTACCTTCACCTGCTCCTGTTCGCTTTGGAGTGGCAATGCGCCAGAAAGTTCCTCCGTGTGTTTGCCGATGTCTCAAAGTCTCGGCGTCCAGCAAGTGCTGGCAAGCTGGAGCTCCACGTGGTGTTCCGTGCGGAGGTATGCGCCGTTCTCACTTCCGGGTGCAGGTGGAAATGCAGATTTGATTACCTTGCTGAAAAGGTACTCTTTGTTGACAATACAGTGCACTGTACTCGCAGACGTTGATTGTGGACAGTTGGGGTATCAGTCCTTAAACCAGTCGCGTTTCGGGGAACGCTGTCTCCTTCATCAGTGGCAACATCCCCAATGTGCTCCTAACGTATGTTTTATACCCACTGTTGGTGGGAATAAAATCCCGGAACGGGTTGTGGTTGTTAAAAAGAGCTGGTCTGGAATAACTGTTTGTTTGTATTTCTTTTCCATCCAAAGGGACATCATGCGGTTCTGATGCGGTTTTTTTATATAAAGGTGTATTTTTTTATGTTTTACAGTTTCATATGTACATTATGTCCTATGAATAGATTTTCTGTCCAACATTGCTGTTGTTAGTTACAGTTGTTTAAAAAAAATATATATATATATTTTTTTTAATTTTTGAAATATTCCTTCCACATACCATATATATCATATTTCACTTAGGTGCAATATTTATTCATAAATAGTTGTATTGGTATTTAGAAGGATGACATCCATCTTATTTAATTAAAATGGATCTCATTTTCCATATTTTTCCTATCATTCCCATTTTCAAATGAATAAAAATCCATAAAAAAATAAATAATAATAATAAATGACGGTCGCCATAGCACTAGGTCCGTCCCCAGCCTGGGACTGATGTTATATAATTCCTATTGCGCCAAAAACAAGTTGGCATAGCTGGGGGCAAACCTAGTGCCCATGGCAGTACCTCTACACTGTAAATAAAATTGTCCTAAAAAATAAAAATAGTTGTGGTGAAGTATATACTTTACTCCCTCCAGCAGAAAATCAATCTGGTCTATATTCCAAGTTTCGTTTGCAGACAAATGTTCCCTCAGGACCGACATTCCCTGATTATGATCAATAATAGTATAGAGGGACTGGACGTCCAGGGTGCCCATCGTCCAATGGTCCTGAACGTCCAGACCCTCCAACATACCTACAATCTCGGTAGTATCTCTTATATATGACTTGATCTTCTTTACCTTGGGTTGTAACAAGGTGTCAATGTATTGCGACAGGTTTGCCGACAGAGAGCCGATGACCGAGATAATAGGGCGGCCCGGTGGATCCGTGAGGCTCTTATGTACCTTGGGCAGACAATAAAAGACAGGCAGTCTGCCCGGAGTGCCCATAATGAAGTCATACTCTTGTTGGGTAAGGATACTCTGCCGGAGACCTTTGTCGCAATACTGGGAGAGGCCAGATAGAATGACTCTCAAGAGCCAAATCCAAGAAAATCTGTGAATTTGGTAGTCTCTTACCGAAGGGGCTGAATGCTGAAATTGAGATCTTCGGTTTTTTATAAGGCGGCCTGTGTGGGAGTCGACGAGAAGTTGTATGTCCGGCTGTTTTTCCAGCACTGCAACTTCCCCTCTACCCCACACAGCCCCCCATCCCCCCCCCCCCACTCATCACAAATGATCCATCAAGTCACTAATACTATGAATGCCTATATGGGAAAGAAAGGTATGAGATCAGAAATAAGAATAGGGATACCATCCTACAAAGTACTCATCATTTATATACATACACTTTGATAAACAGTTGTGATACCACACATTATATATATCCTCTATGTACCATGTCTCATTTATTATTATTATTATTATTATTATTATTATTATTATTATTATTATTATTATTTATGGGTTTTTATTAATTTGAAAATGGGAATGATAGGAAATATATGGAAAATGAGATCCATTTTACTTAAATTAGATGGATGTCATCCTTCTAAATACCAATACAACTATTTATGAATAAATATTGCACCTAAGTGAAATATGATATATATGGTATGTGGAAGGAATATAAAAAAAAAATAAAAAATTTAAACAGCTGTAACTAACAACAGCAATGTTGGACAGAAAATCTATTCATAGGACATAATGTACATATTAAACTGCAAAACTAAGAAAAAAACGCACCTTTACATAAAAAACCGCATCAGAACTGCATGATGTCACTTTGGATGGAAAACAAATACAAACAAACAGTTATTCCAGACCAGCTCTTTTTAACAACCACAACCCGTTCCGGGATTTTATTCCCACCATCAGTGGGTATAAAACATACGGTGTTGCCACTGATGAAGGGGACAGCGTTCCCTGAAACGCGACTGGTTTAAGGACTGATACCCCAACTGTCCACAATCAACGTCTGTGAGTACAGTGCACTGTATTGTCAACAAAGAGTACCTTTTCAGCAAGGTAATCAAATCTGCATTTCCACCTGCACCCGGAAGTGAGAACGGCGCATACCTCCGCACGGAACACCACGTGGAGCTCCAGCTTCCCAGCACTTGCTGGACGCTGAGACGCCGAGAGGTCGGCAAACACACGGAGGAACTTTCTGGCGCATTGCCACTCCAAAGCGAACAGGAGCAGGTGAAGGTAAGACATGGGAATAAGATTCGGATGTGAAAATCCTATCACACCATGAATATTGCCTAATAAGTCCCACAACTGTTACAATCCGCGGGACCCACTACTGTTGGGATTACTGAGGTATTACAACAACATTTGGGATAACACCAAATATTATAACCAGTGTTCCAGCTCAAATATTACTTTTTGGACCCCATCAAGGGATCAATCTACTTTGATAACAAGTTATTAAGAATCAAAGTACCAATACAATTACATTTTATTGCAATACCCTATATCCAGAATTTTATGACCATACATTATAATATATAGGGCTGTGATTTGCTGAATATTAACAGTGCCATTATCACACAGGGACTCACCAACCGAGCGAGCCAGTATTTTGACTATTGCAAACAATATCAACATATATTGTTTGATTTTTTTCACTCACTCGGACCACTGAGGTTCCGTGCGGATGCCGTAGTCTCTACATTTTGGCCTAACAGCTACCTCTTCTATCCACCATCACCAGGTGGACCACCTGGTAGGAGAATACGGCAGTACACACAGAACACAGTGAATAATTTTCTGTCCCCCACCGCACGGGCATTGTACTGTTTTTATTATTTTAAGGTATTATTACTAATAAATTTTCGATTATAATTCCATATAAGAGTGCCAAGAACAGAGCTAAACCAGGCATCTAAAAGGTCAGTCTGTCAGGTTTTGGTGCTAAACAAGTCTGGCTTTCTACAGAATCAGAGTAATAAATATTGAGTTATTGCTTTGTTAGCAGAAAAAAATGGATTAAAATGTAAAATCTGCCAAAAAAGTGAAATTCTGAAATTTCATCTACATTTCCCTTTATTTCTTGTGGAATACCTAAAGGGTTAACAAATTTAGTAAAATATGTTTTGAATACCTTAAGGGGTGTCGTTTCTAAAATGGGGGCATTTATGAGTAGTTTCAATTATGTAAGACCCACAAAGTGACTTCAGACCTGAACTGCTCCTTAAAAATTGTGATTAGTAAATATTTTTAAAAATGTTAAGATTTGCTTCTAAACTTCTAAGCCTTCTAACGTCCCAAAAAAAGAAAATGTCATTTACAAAATGATCCAAACATGAAGTTGATATATGGGGAATATAAAGTAATAACTATTTTAGGAGGTATCAATATCTGTTTTAAAAACAGAGAAATTGAAATTGTTGAAAATGTTTCCAAATTCTTGGTAAATGTGATTTTTTATAAATAAAAATGAAATATTTTGACTCAAATTTGCCACTGTCATGAAGTACTATATGTGACAAGAAAACAATCTCAGAATGACTTGATAAGTAAAAGCGTTTTAAATTTTCCACCACATAAATTGACACATATAATATTTGCAAAAAAATGGCCTGGTCCTTAAGGTGAAAAATGGCAGGACCCTTAAGGGGTTAACGGAATTGTCCAATATAAATAAAAATCTCAGAAAAACCCTGTAATGTCTAAAATAAAAATAAAAATTCATATACCCAGCCCTTTCTCTATCGCCATTCTCTGCAGCACTCCTCTAGGGCTCTTGGATATGGCTTGTGACAACTGCAGCCAACTATTATTAACTAAATGGCTCATTATTGTCTAAACGGCTCATTATTGTCTAAACGGCTCACTGTCAGATATTCAGGAAGAATATCGCTAATGAGAATTCGTATAAATGCTCATTAGTGATAATCAACCGGATAAAATGCTCGTTCAACAGGTAATAGATTGTTAGTACAGTCACCTAAGCTATAGTTTGTGGGCAGCAGATCATGCTTTCTAAACAATGATTCTGTATGGGTATGATCAATGGCATTAGCCATCTCTCTCCCCTATACTGTAGAGAAGATCACTGTATATAAATGCAGTGGTCACCTCCATGGAAGAGCAGGCAATTGCCGGGAAAGAATGCTGAGCAGTGTAAAGGGGCAGTTAAAACCCTCACAATTAGGGACGTCCACTTCCACATGCAATTCCCACATTGATACCCCCAGTGTAGTCTCCATTATCAACATACTGTTTGATGAAGAAGAGACACCAATACATGGTATTAAATTAGCGGGCAGAAGATTTATCCATACAGGCAGGGGCTGGGGCCTGCAGAGCTTGTTCACAAGAGTAGACACAACATATTTGTGGATAGTGGAGTTCTGGCACTGTGCTGGACCGGTAGTAGGTCAGAACGGGCAGCAGATATGGCCAGAAGACAAACCTGGTCAAATGGGCAGTAGAACATTGGCTGGAGAAGCAGGACTTTGATGTGTGTTGACCCCTTAAGGTGATTGGTGACAGCACCAGAGGAGCACTGTTTCAGCAAGAATACCAATGGGAAGGAATGTTCCAAAGCCAAAAGGGTCAGTGAGCAGGAGGACTGACCAGACCAGAGGACAGATGAATAGGAGTGTGATGTTGGGATGAAGCAGGAGTGAGGAGACAAGACATGTAACTATACAAGTAATATAAAGATTACAGATGAGAGACTGTCCGATTTGATTCGAAAGGGAGTTGATTCAATTATAATCTAAGTGCTTCCATTGTCTTGAAAAGCTGTAGATGACATTCTACCTCTATCCAAAAATTCTTCCAAATTCAATCACCTAAAATTCTGATTCTATAGAATGGATGAACTCACCTTTAATTAAGACTCATGGTAGTCAATAGCCTCAGGCTCAAAGTTGAGACCATCTGCTCGGTAGATGGGCACAGATGTGTTTTGATCAAAATATATTGGCTAAGAGTCTCAGATTTTGTAGCCATGCACATCCGCATATTTACTATTGTATCGTGCAAGGTGTTTTGTATCTTTCTTCCCTGAGTTTTTTTTCCCATCTGTTGTACCTCCCATAGGCACACAGCCTCATGTATACAAAGCATACAGACTCAAAACAGACATGGTGCCAGAGGAAACAGCAGATTCATGATCACAAGGTGAGTTGCAGTAGTCAGAAGTCACGAGCATTAGAGAGAGGCAAAAACTTATATATAATCAAAAACTAAATTAGAGTTAAATAGATAGAATTGTCAAATAAAGGTATAGCATGAAGTACAGGGCATGCTGTCATGTACTTACCCATCTTTTTTGTGAAGGCACCATCAGTATTGGGCATCGTTGTGTAACCAGCTCTGTCAAAAGCAGGGTTGGTTGGCCTATCAGTGTACTGGAACACTCGGCCAATGAGGCATGGCGCTGGTGTCCTGTGCGTGCTGACATGAGGGCTGCTACACCTATCCATCTGAGATTGGTTCTGATGTTACTTTCAGGTTTGGCTTCTATTTGCTTCTGCTTTTGCATTCCGATTTGGTCCGTGTTGTGACCATCTGATTTTTGTCGGGTCTGTCTGACTACCCCTTCTCCCCCTTAATTAAGCCCTGTACATCCCAGTTGAGGATCGCCATTGTGGTGTAGGTGGAATTTAGGACTGCACTGTTCCCTACCTTAAGTGTCCCACATATCTCTAAAGCTGGCAACCCTTCGGGCAGCTCCATAGCAGAGAGCAGCTGAAACATGACATCACAGGAGCACGATGAGGTAAGTGTATTATATTGCCATAATCAGGTCAACATTGGGCCATATGGATCACTCCAGGGCTCTTCCAAATTTGTTCCAGAGATGTTTCACTACCTGTCTCTTCCAATACCATGTCTTCCTATGTCCAAAGAACTTGATTTCATCAGTTGTAATATTCAGCAGCACATTTTATTTCAGTACATTTCCTATTCAGTAAGCTTTCGCCCCCCTGTGGACCTCCATCGCTGGTTTTGAAATCTGATTATTTACTTTGCGTTTTACCTGTGTTGAATCGTTTTGTGTATATGAATCTGTGTCCCCACTGGTTATATATTAGAAATCAATGTCAATTGTGTGTTTGTTTGGAGCGGTTGTCGCTACTCGCTACATTAGAAGGCTTTGACATGGTAGATATAATTATAATTTTCCCTTGATGCCACAAGGCTGCTATTGTTCTACCATGTCGCTTTTGTTCTAGATATAAGATGTGAAACGGGATCGCTGCACCGTTAGTTTCAGTCAGTTTGTAAGGCATGTAAGTGGTCCCACGGGGACGAGGATCTCTTATGTTCAGAACGTTACAAATAGAATGTCGCAGGAAGGAACGTCGTGTATTAGCAGCAAAACAATTTTGCATTATCCTATAGGTTCGGCTTTAGTATGACATTTATTTGCATTTTACAAATTCTGAATTGTTCTCCGAAGGGAAGAAATAGATACAATTTCTGTTATATTTTTTTTCTTAAGATTTTGGTTCCGTAACTAAAAACATAAAATGAATGGTAGAAAGTAATACACTTGTGGAATAATACTAGACGAGTAATTTTATGTATTCATGTAGCTGCTGCTCTGCTGAGCTGAAAAATCTCGTATTCCAAGAAGAAATTCTCTAAATTGCTCTTCTTTAGTATTTCAATTTGTACCTATTTATCTATCAATCTAATCTATATATCTAATCTATCTATTGCTGGTTTCAGACAAGCGAGTGTCATGCTCCGGACTTGCAGCACAGCACCTGTGATGAACTTCCACATTGCCGGGGTCGCATAGCATTATATTGATTTATGATGCTATGTAACCCTTACAGTTCTGGACAGCATTATGTCAGTGTTATCCAAAACATTCCAGATTTTTAAGGCCCCTTTCACATGGGCGAGTTTTCCACGCGGGTGCAATGCGTGACGTGACTGCATATCATCCGCACGGAATCCGGACCCATTCATTTCTATGGGGCTGTGCACATAAGCGTTGTTTTTCACGCATCACTTGTGCGTTGCGTGAAAATCTCAGCATGCTCCAGTTTCTGTGTTTTTCACGCAACGCAGCCCCCATAGAAGTGAATGGGGCTGCGAGAAAATCGCAAGCATCCACAAGCAAGTGCGGATGCGGTGCGATTTTCCCGCATGGTTGCTAGGAGACGATCGGGATGGGGACCCGATCTTTATTATTTTCCCTTATAACATAGTTATAAAGGAAAATAATAGCATTCTCAATAGAGAATACAAAGTAAAAAGGGCAAGAGAGGGTTAAGAATAATAATTAAAAAAAAAAACTCACCCCCTCCATTTGATCGCGTAGCTGTCGGGTACCAGGCTCCTGTTCTGTGTTTAGCCGGGAAGGGTGTGAAGGACCTTCAGTGACGTCACTGGGTCACATGGTCCAATCACCTGCTTCCATAGCATCATAAATCAATATAAAAGCTATTGGGCCTTGGCAGGGCTGGAAGTTCAGTCCAGGGCGTGACACTCACTCTTGTGAAACCAGCGATAGATAAATTAGATAGATAGATAGATAGATAGATAGATAGATAGATAGATAGATAGATAGATACATTTAATCAGAAATAATGTAATTAAAATAAAATTACTAATCATTTACATTTATATACAGTAAAATATAACAAAAGACTCTACAAATGCAAAAATTATGATTACAGACTTCACATATTTGCAGCCGCTCAACCCGCATACAGTAATCGCTGCTTCCGTGCATTACCTTCACCCTGATAGAACAAATTAAAGAGACATCTTTTACATAAATGCTTGTCAGGAACCTGTTTAAATCGTTCCATTTACAGACGTTCGTCCATGAAATCTGCTGTAAACCCCGGCAAGTCCTGTACTGGATCATGTTAAGCTCGTGTGGCCTTTTGATGTGGCTTTGGCAGACTTAATTATTGCAAAACCTTCTAAACCTCATCTGGGTAATTCCTATTGATTACAGAGTTGGCTCCCGCTGTGAGAAAAGCTGATCCACTGCACAAGTTGTTTTCTCTTAATCTTTTCTTAAGTTCCGGAAATGTCTTTGGATTGTCTCAGGTAGATGCTGACGAAAATCTCACTAGTGGAAACCTAAAAGAGCAGATATGAAAAGTCACAAAAATACTGCAGCAGCTTAGTAAGGGTCTTTTGACACTACAGTATGTTCGGTAAGTGTACACTGACGATGTATTCACCTGTATGCTATATAGCGGTTTAAATCTGCCATTGACCTTGTCAAGGAGGTTTTATTTGTAGAATGATTTCGCTTCAACTGCAGTTTCCAACACAAGTTTGACGAAACATACTGGTCAGACCTATGCCAAAAAGAAAATCCTCATTAGGGCTGACAACTGTGGTGCAAAGTGAGTTACTTATACATACTGACACCCAGATCAAATTAAAAAGCCATGCCTGGTCCCTCCAACCTCAGTGATTGCTCCTCTGGAGTATAGATTTCAATCATGCATACTTATACTTACCTACACTGTAGTTTTTAAATTTGAGGTATGCAAGCCCTGCCCTCGGGAATGCTCCCATCCCACCAGGGAATGCCCACTTATGGGCAGGACTTACATGGCTTCTGTAATGTCCCAGAGTGCCATTACCACTTCTGCACCTTGCTACTATCTCAAATGGTCCAATATCATGTCATCTGTGTATTTATTGCAGGTCTTTTATAATGTGCATATCTATTTCTATGCAACTGTTATGTTCAAGTGTAATTTACCTGGTTCACCAGTAGGTGGCAGCAAGCATGGTAGAGCTACCGTTAGAGAGAATGGAACCCTTCTTTCCATTCTAACTCTCCCTCTGTGGAGAGGTGGGGACTAGTTAGTTAAAGTGAGTTCCAGTCTACCCCCTGCTAAGGGAGGTTGTCCAGGAGCAGGTCCCTTTTGGATCTGCCCTGTCGAAGCCAGCTAGAGCACCTTCAGCTCTGCTGGATATGGAGGCCACAGCTGAAATCCTCAGAATCCAGGAAGTAGAGTTCCTTGGTACTATTTAAGAGACAGACAACAGAGAGAAGTTGCAGCATCCAGAGGAAACTAAGTTATAGAGCTACCCTGTTAGTATAGCAGAGCCAGAGAGAAACAGATGTAGCAGAGTTTAGTTTGTTTGCCTGCCACAATTAATGCTAAAGCCTGCTGGAACCAAGACAAAGCCTGAAACCATTTGGAGAACCGTTTATGCAAAGTAAAGCTGCAATTGAACTTCATACAAGGTCTAGACTCAATTTATTATTTTGCACCTAACTGTGCTGGCATCACAAACACCAGGGACACTGCCCCAGGGCACCTTAAAACCACACCACCAAGGGCACCTCAACCACCATCTGGCGGGAGTACCCGGAAAACAGAGTGTGCCCCGAAGGAACTGGCCATTAAGTTGGCTTTTGAGGAATGGCGCCATTGGTTGGAAGGGGTGATTAATCCAATCACTGGAACTGGTGCTGTCCCTCCATTCACTGCACGCCGGACCAGTGAGGGCTGCAAACTGTGAGTAAAATAACTACTTCCCCCATCGGCCCACCGTAGCTCACGTGTTTCCCCTGCGGCCCAGTTGCTGCACTCCCACTCATCACTTGTGCATTGCTTGAACATCGCAGCAAGATCTATATTGTGTGTTTTTGAAGTTAATGGGGCTGCGTGAAAAGTTAATGGGCTGCGTGAAAGTTAATGGGGCTGCGATTTTTCCGTATGGTTGCTAGGAGACAATCGGGATGGGGACCCAATGTTTATTATTTTCCCTTATAACAAGGTTATAAAGGAAAATAATACCATTCTTTAATACAGAATGCTTAGTAAAAGGACAATTGAGGGTTAAAAAACTAAAAAAATAACTCACCTCCTCCAATTGATTGAGAAGGTGCAGGTCTCCTGTTCTCTCTTCAGCTGTGGGTAAAGGACCTGTGGTGAAGTCACTGAGCTCATCACATGGTCCATCACATGATCCATCACCTTGGTGATGGACCATGTGATGAGCTCAGGGACATCACAAGTGTGCGCCTTATTGTCTGAGCTGAAACTTCAGTACCCGCATCTGACAAATCTTTTTTCAGTTCCTCAGCAGTCACACGGGGACTTTTCTCCACTTTGCCCTTCAGGTAGCGCACAGCAGTTGAAGTCAGCATCTTCTCTCTGCCACGACCAGGTAGCGTTTCAACAGTGCCCTTTGCCTTGAATTTGCGAATGATGCTTCCTATGGTGTCTCTTGGTATGTTTAACATCTTTGCAATCTTCTTATAGCCATTGCCCTTCCTGTGAAGAGAAATCACCTCTTCTCTTGTCTTCCTGGACCATTCTCTTGACTTCACCATGTCTGTAAACACACCAGTAAATGTCTAGAAGGAGCTGAGTATCACAGTCATTTTACATCTGCCTAATTGGGGCTTATTCTGCTTGATTGCTGCTCCTTGACATCCACAGGTGTTTTCAATACCTGATCGAAAACACTTGAATGAACCTCTGTTCTTAAGAGTGGTAGTCTTTAAGGGGTTGAATAATTGTGTCAATGAAGAAATCACAAAAAAACATTTAATACTGTATTACAAAAACAATTGATGTCATTTTAGTTGCATTTGGTTCTTTAAAAAGTCCTTGTAAGATTTCATTCTGAACACAATTACAAATGTACGACTAAATTCCCTAAAACCCTTTACAGCATTGGGGATTGAATAATTTTGAACACAACTGTATAGTGTGTTTCTCCTAGTCACCTCTATGTGCATTAGCAATCAATGAGAGAAGGAGCCCGCACAGCTAAATGTACGTCTTAATCAAGGGTCTGCACTCCTGAACATAAATGCATAACGGCATAGGTAGGTTTAGCGTAAGACCTGACTGAACTGAGACCACCTTGGCACTAGGTAGGTAGGCACTAATGTGTTTTGATCAAAATGTATTGGCTATATAGTGATGAGCGGCAGGGGCAATATTCGAATTTGCAATATTTTGTGAATATTTGGGTGAATATTCGTCATATATTCGTGAATTCGAGAATTTCCGATTATTTTCTTGATTGCAAAAATCATATATAGTAAGGGTCGGCAACTTTCCTATTGGTAGGGATGTTGCTAAGCTCAGACAAAGACATTGCAGCCTTCTCATTGGCCCACAATCAAGAAGCAGGGAGGGATCATGGGTCCAGATTGAAAAAAATGCTGAAGATTCGAAAATACGAATATATAGCACTATATTCTAAATATTTGCGAGTTCTCAAAGTGCCGATATTCGCGATAAATATTTGCGATTCAAATATTCGCGCCCAACACTATTGGCTAAGAGTCTCAGATTTTATCATTAGAGTGAGGGCTTAATCCATATGCTATGCTTGCATCTATTACTATAGTGCATTATTTTCTGTGACTTTAGATTTCTGTTTAGGAGCATGGACTGCCGGAGGATGTGCCTAATTTATGACGAGGTGTGCACTTTGGATATCAATTGTGGCACAGAAAGCACTGATCTTAATAAATCTCCCCAAAGACATCGTGATTTGTATGGCCCTGGTCTGAGAGAGAGAGAGAGATCTCGATTAGCCACAAAAGTGGTGGTTGCACGGGAGGAGAGGGTTGCAAAAATGTTGGGGGGGGGGGGGGGGTTCAAATATTTGCTGTTCGGCCCAGTCACTTCTAGCTACTCTTCTGATACCTGTCATTGGCTGGCTTCATTTGAGAAAGAAGGTTATGCCAAAATTGTGGCATAATTTTGGCACCAAATATTGCATATCACCCCTTGTTCTTCTCTTGAGAAGCCATGCCCCTTTTCGCGTAAATCACACCACTTGTTACGCTAGGTGTAAAGGACTTCTCAAAAACTAAATGTAAAAAATTACTTTAACAAAAGCAGTAAATTGTGCCAATATACAACAGTGTCTCGAAGCACTGACATTACTAAATATGGGCCATTGTATGGTCAAATCATAGTGATTAGGGATGTCCCGATACCATTTTTTTAAGACCGAGTACGAGTACCGATACTTTTATTTAAGTACTCGCCGATACCAATTACCGATACCTTGAATAAACAGCGGCGCAGTTGCTGATAGCAATGAAAAAAATTAAAGCTGGAATTTGGTTGCTATGGACAACGGCTTTTCTTTTCCTTTGTACAAGTGTTAATAAACTAATAAATGGGAATATAATAGTGTTTTCCAACCAATGTGCATCCAGGGGGATCTGTTATGGGGGCGCTGTGGATGACGCTGTTATGGGGGATCTGTGGATGACGCACTGTTATGGGGGCGCTGTGGAAGACGCTGGTATGGGGGATCTGTGGGTGACACTGTTATGGGGGGATCTGAGGAGGACGCACTGTTATGGGGGGGATCTGTGGATGACACTGTTATGGGGGATCTGTGGATGACAATGTTATAGGGGATCTGTGAATGACACTAATGGGGGATCTCTGGATGACACTAATGGGGGATCTCTGGATGACACTAATGGGGGGGCTCTCTGGATGACACTAATGGGGGGGGCTCTCTGGATGACACGAATGGGGATCTCTGGATGACACTATGGGGGATCTCTGGATGACACTATGGGGGATCTCTGGATGACACTATGGGGGATCTCTGGATGACACTATGGGGGATCTCTGGATGACACTATGGGGGATCTCTGGATGACACTATGGGGGATCTCTGGATAACACTATGGGGGATCTCTGGATGACACTATGGGGGATCTCTGGATGACACTATGGGGGATCTCTGGATGACACTGTCAGGGGGCTATGTGGATGACACATATATAGCATATTATGCTATATAAGTGTCATCCACAGATCCCCCATTAGTGTCATCCACAGACTCCCATAAGTGCCATCATAGTGTGTGTGTGGGGGGGCAGTTTACACTCACAGGGGCCGGTGTAATTTGACTTTCATACACCGGCCCCGCAGCTGCTATACACTATTGAGGTAAACTTAATCTCTATTAATGTGGCCGGAATTACTAACTATTAATGCGGTCTCCCTCAGGTTAGGCGCTCAGTCTCTCCATGCTCCTCCTGCCCAGGGCGCCTTCTACATTCATAAAGTGGGCGGAGCGCGCAGGAGGGACGTGAGGTGCTTGGAGGAATCGGGCAGCTTGAGCTCTCAGTTCCTCCATGCGCCTCATGTCCCGCCTGCCCGCTCCGCCCACTTTATGGACTGAGCGCCTGACCTGAGGGAGACCGCATTAATAGTTAGTAATTCCGGCCACATTAATACAGGTTAGGTTTACTTAAACAGTGTATAGGAGCTGCCGGACCGGAACTTCCGGTATCGGCAGCGGTATCGGAGGCATTTTCACGAGTACAAGTACTCGTGAAAATGCCGGTATCGGTCCCGATACCGATACTGGTATCGGTATCGGGACATCCCTAATAGTGATAATCTAATATCCCCTATTCCAGCCCAGAATTTACATTTGTAGTGCTTGTTGGAAACAGGATATACTGTAACTCAGGATCAGTACATGATAAGTAATATAATGTGCGAGGGGCGCTCAATAACTTATCTACTTGGATATAAAAACTGAATTTTCTGAGAAAAATGAACTTACCACTTTTCAATGTAACTATAACTACCCTTGACTTTAACACACTTATTCGACTTCGCCTCCAGTGATGGTATACCTTCAGAATAGCTTGCTGCTGCAAGAACCCTATTACCTCTTTGACTGTATTATCATCAGGAAATCGTTGCTCACGTAGAAATATCTTCACTTTCCGAAAAATAAAGTAATCACTGGGAGTCAGGTCTGGACTGCAGGATGGATGGTTAAGCTCCACGAAGCCACATCCCTGATAGCAGCTTGTGATTTGTGAGACCTGTGAGCTGGTGCATTGTGGTGAAGCAGCAACACACCTGCCAACAACTTCCCATGGTGCTTCTCTTTGATTGCCTCACGTAGTACCTTAAATGTTGACGTATAGGTCTTCAGTAATTGTTGTCTTGTGTAGCATGAATTCTAGTAATAAAACACCTTCTGTATCCCACAGAACTAATGATATGATCTGACCAGCTGACTGCTGCACACAAAATTTATTTGGAATTGTTGACCCCTTGTGCTTCCAACGCATGAATTCTTGCTTGATCCCAGGATCATGGTGGTGGACACATGTTTCATCACCCGCATTAATTTGAGAATAGAAGTCTCCTGGATTTTCTCTAAGCATGTCTAAATTGTCTTGGCTAAATTGTTGGCAACAAGTTTTTTGCTCAAACGTCAACATTCATGGCATCCACCGGAAATTTACTTTTGACATCATCAAAACATCATGAATGATACTGGACACTTTGCCAATTGAAATTCATGAGCTAAAACACTGACTTTGACCAGACGATTTTCATGGCCTTCACTTCAGAGCACATTTCCTCTGAAGATACTTTGGTGGGTCCGGTCGCACTGAACAGGGGTCATCTTAATTTCATTCCCTATCCCATTAAAACTGCTTGGCCGGAAACTTGGTAGTGGGAAGTTGCATCGTCACCATTTATAGAATCATCTTTTCATGGATTTATTTAGGCTTCTTTTCTTCCTTTGTAATGAATTTAATCACAGAGCTAAACTCTAAATCTCCAACTTTCATTGCAGACTAGCACTGTACTGCACTTGCCATCCTGTTACTTTCAGTGCTTTCATCAGACTGAACTGTTAATGTGTGTGTTGCATATCCAGACATGTCTCAACCTGCACAGAAAAGTTCAGCTCTGTAAAACTGACAGAACATGCTAGGGTAGATAACTTATGGAACACTCCTCGTATGAATACAGTGACTCGACCAGCAGAAGAGTGAGTGCAGCTCTGGAGTATAATATAAGATATAACTCAGGATCAGTACAGGATAAGTAATGTATGTACACAGTGACTCCACCAGCAGAATAGTGAGTGCAGCTCTGAAGTACAATACATGATGTAACTCAGGATCAGTACAGGATAAGTAATGTAATGTATGAGCACAATAACTACACCAGCAGAATAGTGAGTGCAGCTCTGGAGTATAATACAGGATGTAACTCAGGATCAGTACAGGATAAGTAATGTAATGTATGAGCACAATAACTACACCAGCAGAATAGTGAGTGCAGCTCTGGAGTATAATACAGGATGTAACTCAGGATCAGTACAGGATAAGTAATGTAATGTATGAGCACAATGACTACACCAGCAGAATAGTGACTGCCACTCTAGAATATAATGCAGGATGTAACTTAGAACTAGTACAGGATAAGTAACGCAATATAATGTAAGTAGACATTTATGTTTTTTCCTGTACTTTTCTATAATTATCTTCATTTCTACCTTAGAAGTGTTATGTGTGATTATGTTCTTAGCCCTGATATTGATCACATCTCACAATTATGGTTGCTTTTCATCTTATTTTGTCCATTTGGGTATTAATATCGGGTCCACATTACAAGGTCCTGCCGAATCACGTTTACAGTGAGAGGCTATATCTACAAACTTAGACGACTTTTATCCTGAGTCTTCCATTTCTTCTTCACAGTGGTTCTTTCTCAAAATCATCCAGCCTTGCCTGGAAAATGAGGTGTAATTAATGCAATGAGATATTTTTCAATTTAGGAACCTCTTCATGAACTGTTTGTGTAATGAATGTTAAGATCAGTCCTGTGATGTGTCTATTTATATCTTCATATCTATTCTGAGTCTCTAATCTTTGGAAAAAGAATTCTAGATTTACTAATATTTTGGAGGATTGATTTTCAATTATTTTGCAATCACTTTCTTTACATACTTTGGGTGATATTTATCAACCCTTGTATGCTTGACAATTGGCATAAAAAAGTTGCAAAGTTTGGAGCAGGTTCCACTTGCACGAAATTTTGTGACTTTTTGAGGGTTTTGAGTGTTGCTTGCCACTGTGAAGGTGTGCCAATTGTCTTGTTCGCTGTCCCATGTATCGATACTAGGACTCTGGATTTGACCCTTTGCTGCCTGACCTCTGCCTAAACTCCATAGTGACCCTTCGCTGCCTTCCCTGACCATCGGACTAATTTTGGATTGCACAGACTCTGCCTGCTCTGACCTCAGCTTGTCTCTGACTATGGTTTTGCCTGATCCCTCAGTGTTTGAGACCTATGGGTCAGCTGAGCAGCCAATGAACAGAGACTACTCATGGAGGTACTGCCCTGGTGGTTCCCCTGCAGTGGAATCCAGAGTGAAGATCAGGAAGGCACTTAGATATTGACTTTAGGAGTAGCTCAAAGCTATATTTGTTCAGTAGACTCAGCAGATCCCCCTCCACTTTGCAACAGTATTCTTAATGATATCCCCCAGTATGTTCTATTAGCAGAGATCAGTGAGTTTCTTAAAATTCGATTCTATCCTATTCTGTAAAATGTATAAGGATTTTGGTTGCAGAGCTTCAAGTATTATATAGTTATTAATTTCTATAACAATGTTATTAATGTGTCAGGGGAACCTTAAAAAGCCATGGTTGATGTCCTGGTGATCTCTACCCTTAGTTTAGAGGCAATTTAGCTATCAACCAACTAATATACAACATACTGGTTGCTAGGGATGTGCTTTGAGACAACTACATAGAAAAAATGTTGATTGCGAAACTTGTCATACACCTTTCTCAGAAAGCTCCACTCCTTTCCTGATAATCCAGCCCCCTTTCTTGGAGACTTAAGTGCAGTGGATTTTTCTAAAAGTAGATGCACCAGATTGAAGAAAGTAATGCATCAAATGTATCACATTTTTTAATAGATAGAGGTTATTGAATTTCTTAAAATTTGATGTGTGTCCCAACTTATCTGGCTGTGCTCCCGCATTCTGGGTTTGTGGCATGGCTGAAATGAGTAGGGCATGATGCCGGGCCGTGCCCCTGTGGCACACAGTCCAGGCCACGCCCCTTAAGGACACGCCACCTAAGCCTTGCCCCCTGGTGATGCGTCACCTAAGCCATGCCCCTGGTGACGTGCCATCTAAGCCGTTCTCCTAGTGATGTGAGCGTGTCCGTAGAAATGGAGGACTAGCTCTTTTCCTCCCCGCAGCACTTGCTCGCTGGGGGAGATTAGTCAGTCATAGGCATCGCCTGTGTATGTTTATGATGCAGGCTGAGTGATTGCTATCTCAGGACTGCTTGTATTCTGGTTCAATGGGGCGTTGAGTACCTAAACCTATCTGGTTTTGAACCAGGGACTCTGTGCTCTATTTAAATCCCCTGCTGGCAATACACCATTGCCAGTTGTAGGTTTTCCCTTGCTGTGCACCACTGGCTCCTGTGCGTGCTTTGTATTTGACTTTGGATTGCCTTTGATCTTACTCTCTAACTCATAGAAACTTAAGTCCCAGCTCACCATATATCCTCGGCGCACGGAGAAGACTGGACAGCTCCTTTTCAATGTAAACAAACAAAAACAGCTCCAGCATCCGAATATGTGGAAAATCACTTTGTCTTTAATTCATCACAGTTAAAACAATACATGGCCTTCACCACCCTCCACGACATTTTTCGAGCTTCACGCTCTTAGGCGTAACCGAAGAGTCATTACGACTAAGAGCATGTAGCTCGAAACATGTCAACCTGCGGTGGAAGGTGGTGAAGGCCATGTACATTTTTAACCGTGATGAATTAAAGACAAAGTGATTTTCCACATATTTGGATGCTGGAGCTGTTTTTTTTTTTCGTTTACTTTGATCTCCCTCTGTCTAGGGATTTTGTACCTTGATACCCAAATTTTGACCTTTGGCTTGGCTATTTTAGACTACGCTCCATCCTATGATTTGGTACCCTAGTGTCCTCCCGGCTTTGACACATTTCTGCATGACCCTTCTCTGTGTGTTTGGGTTCTGCTGTGTGTACAGGTCCCTGAAGTTTTTACCATGGGAGCTTGGATTTGCTCCCTGCACTTAACCAGCATATGGACGGTCAACCTGTTACAAACTTGCCGCTTGGGGCCTGCACTGCAAGTAGGCAGGGACAGCGGGTTGGGTTCGAGCTAGGGCTCATCGTGTGTGTGTGTTTCCCTATCTATGGTTCTTACAATTTGGGTCCCATTCTATTGAATCGGCAGGCTGATTAAATTTGGGCACTATAAAACTCAACCTCAAATGTCTCATTCATCTGGAAAACTCTCTCACTCTTCTGTCTCTGTCTCTGTCTCTGTGTCTGTCTCTGTGTCTCTCTCTCTCTCTCTCTGTTAAAATCAGAACTTTTTGAAAAATGTAATTTCCTAATTTTAGAATCAATTTGCTGATCTTAAACAATAAGGCACAATCACATGCAGGCTATTGCTTGAGAATGTCCAATAATCCAGCACTTTAGGCAGGTTATTAGAATTTTGCTGCATAGTTTTAAATGATAAAATAAAACAAGCACATCTGAAGAAAACCAAAACAACAAAAAAATCTGTAAAACTCATGTAAACATTTATTAATGTGATTGTGCCTAGATCATAAAATGCAAAAAAAAGGTTCAGATTTAAAATCCACTGCATTGGCTTGCAAGGGCTGTGGCTCAGTGGAAGAGGGGTGCGACTTGGCTGATAGAGGGTTGTGGTCTAAGTTGCAATTTTTAACATTTTTGCCAAAATTACAGCCATATTTTAGAACAAAAATTTGTCATCAGGTAGCCACCTAATAGGTAATATAAAGTTAGACAAGTGTTAAGCCATGCACCAAATTTATCATCCAATCTGAGCCACTGTGATAAATTTGGCAATTCTTTAGACTTAGGGTCCATTCACATGGACACCGGCAATATGAGTTCCGCAATTTTCGGACCGCACATCGCCTGCACTATTGTAGAAAATGCCTTTTCTTGATTGCAATTGCAGACAAGAATAGGACATGTTCTATTTTTTTTCTGGAATGGAATTTGCTGATCCGGAAGTGCGGATCCAGAAATGCGGATCAGGACAGCACATAATGTTTGTTCCAGCCCCATTGAAAATAAATGGGGCCGCAAAATTGCAGAACGGATGCAGACGCAACTTGCTGACTTGTTAATGGACCCTAAGTTTACACTGTCTACATTTTACTCAGGATTAGCAAATCTGCCCCTGGAATCTTGATGTTTCTTGTACGTCACTGTTCTACCTGACAAATCTTGTGTAACTCTTCAGAGCGTTAATATATGACGGGTGTTCACGGTATCCGCAGAACACCATTTATTTCTTTACAAGCAATAGGGAAAAGTTAATTTGCGTCTTCCATAACCTAAACGTGATGCATGGCTCCAATTACACCCTGACTTTCCACCTATCATTTTACCTTTTCCGCCTCCACATTGTTACATAAATTCTCGACTTTCTGCAAGAAGTTTTGTTGAAGATAAAATAAATCTAATATATAATATTCTGCAGCATGTGAAATCTCCCAGTAACATCTGCATTACAGGGTGCAGCCTCAGCCTCCGAAGGTGAAGAATGATGGCAAACAAAAGCTGGAAATGAGCGTCGTAAAAAGCTACAGAGTTAAAAATCCAAATATGACAACAACAGAACAACTCTCAAGGGAGAAGAGAATGCGGACATTTACTGCGCCCTTTAAGCCATTACTGTGGTGTAAAAAAGCCGCACATTATGGTGCACCGTGATTTGAGACTTTTTAGGCAGGGCTTAGTGGGATGGGCTTTGGGCATCACATTGGATTTACTATAACTTACGCCAAAAACTGGCATAAGATCCAGCTGAAGTCTGCACCAGCCAGGGACTGCCGGAGACTCCCATTTCTGGCACACGGCAGAGCAGAGATACGCCTAACTTATTAAGAGGCATCTCAGGTCTGTACAGAGTGTTCAGGACTGAAGTGTGGGGATGCAAGCCTTGATAAATGTCCCCCAGTATGTGCTATTAGCAGAGATCAGTAAATGTCTTAAAATTCAATTCTATCCTATTCTGCGGAATGGTCCAGCCAATTTGACCAGGAAGTGCTTTGATGTCTTGGAAATCTTAATTCTTCTTTCTTTTCTCTTCTCTCTCTCTGTCTTACTCATCTCCTCTTTTTTTCCTTTTTTCCTTTTCCTCTTCCCTTCCCTTCTCCTCTTCTCTCTCCATTCAGCTTTTCCTGCCTTCTCTTCTTCTCTCTTCTCCAACTATCTGTCTCTTATTTCTACTCTTTTCTCCTTCTTTTCTCCACTCCTACTCTCTCTTTTCTCTCCCTCTTCTCCGCCTCTCTATTTTGTCTTCTTTCTTCTTCCCTTCTCCTCAGTTTTATTCTCCTCTCTCTCTTATTCTCTTCTTTTCTCCGTCTCTGTCACTCTGTCTATCCTGTGACATTCCATATCATGACACTGCCCCCGTCACATATAGCTGTACTCACTATCATTACACATAAGCAGACAGGTAACCCCACAATTACAGCACTCACCTTAAAAACTTTGTACTGCAGGGAGATGTCTCCTTCCAGTATGTAACACTTAGGCCCCTTTCACACGGGCGAGTTTTCCGCGCAGGAGCAATGCGTGAGGAGGACGCATTGCACCCGCACTGAATCCGGACTCATTCATTTCTATGGGGCTGTGCACATGAGCGGTGATTTTCACGTATCACTTCTGCGTTGCGTGAAAATCGCAGCATGCTCTATATTGTGCGTTTTTCACGCAACGCAGGCCCCATAGAAGTGAATGGGGCTGCGGGAAAATCGCAAGCATCCGCAAGCAAGTACTGATGCGTTGCGATTTTCCCTCATGGTTGCTTAGCAACGGGACCCGATCTTTATTATTTTCCCTTATAACATGGTTATAAGGGAAAATAATAGCATTCTTAATAAAGAATGCATAGTAAAATGAAGAGGAAGGGGTTAAAAATAATAAAAGTTAACTTACCTTTGCCACCTGATCGCGTAGTTGCGATCTGTCCTCTCTTTCCTGCAGCATCTATGATCTAAAGGACCTGTGATGACGTCACATCACATGGTCCAATCACATGGTCCATCTTACCATGGTGATGTGACGTCATCACAGGTCCTTTAGATCTTAGCTGATGCAGGGAAAGAGAGGAGAGATCGCAACTACGCGATCAAGTGGCAAAGGTAAGTTAACTTTTATTATTTTTAACCCCTTCCACTTCATTTTACTATGCATTCTTTATTAAGAATGCTATTATTTCCCTTATAACCATATTATAAGGGAAAATAATCAATTCTCCAGAAGACCCGAAACCGGACTTCAGTGATGAAGTCCGGCTTCGGGTCTGGGTACCAAACATGGCGATTTTTCTCACGCGCGTGCAAAACGCATTACAAACGTTTGCACCCGCACGGGAAAATCGCGCATATTCCCGCAACGCACCCGCCTCTTACCCGGGTGTCAAACATGACGCCCATGTGAAAGAGGCCTTAGTCTATAGCAGTTTAAGGGGAAAAGTGCATTCTCCATGAAATAACAGTTCTTTTTAGAACTCATACCCCACCAATCCTCTGTTATTCCTCCTGGAAATTTCGGAATAAACTGAAACTAAATGTCACTGCCCTTTGTGTCTTTGAACATTCAGCGCTGAGAGTGTCAGACTGTGTAGGGACACACCATAGCGTCAAGGACAGTTGTAACACCATTTAAGAATCTACAGATTCCCAGGAGGAATAAAAGATGAACTGCACAATGTAAAGTTCTACTGTAATATGCTCGAGAATTAATATCATCAATATTTTATGGGGTAAACAGAGGATTCAGAAGAGCATCAGCTCCACTTTAAGTTCCCAGAATGCACTGCAATCACCAGAGTTCTTATTTGACCTTTGGATCTAAGAAGAGTAGAAAAGATTATCAAGCCCAACATCAATGCAAAATTAATAAATTTTATTTTATTTGCAAAAATATAGACAATTTTATTTGAGGAGATTTGTTTCTTATGATTCATTTATTAAAATGAAATGTTCTGAGACCTGTGTGATGGAAAGACATGTATCAGTGTAATTATGTAATGTTACATGGAGTGATATGTAGTATGTCCCATCTGCTCAGGAGGATCTTACACATAACATACAACAATTTAACATTCTAAAAAATAAATAACATTTACAAAAATTTAAGGAAGTGATCATCCCCAAATCCCTGCTACACTCATTATGTCTAAATTACATGTCAGACGTGGGAGGCTGCAGCGGACATACCTTATGTGCACAAGGGTCCTGCAGGTGAGGGGGAGGCTCTGCTATCTGAGCAAATAGACGAGATTCTACTAGATTACATGTAAGGGGCTATGCTCCTTTATGCTCCCTTCTATCCACCTCTCACATTTACTGGTTGATTGGTATAGTGGTCTGGGATTTTCTGGGGAGCCATGAATGAGGTGGTCCTTAAGTAGTACCCCTCTATCTTATACAGCTCTTGCCAAAGGATATTGGTGTCTGCGCCTTATAAACCAGTGTAGGGTCTAGTTCACACGTCAGGGTTTGATCAGGGATTTCGATCGGAGAATCTGAGCTGGTGCTGGTCAAAAACACAGAACAGGTGCAGATCTTTCCATTACACCTTATCTCTGTGCAGGCACCACACCTGGTTTGGGCTACCGATCACTGATGTAAATCACTAACTAAACACTGAAGAAATCGCTGAAAAATGAACTAGGCCTAATATCGCAAGAATGTTTTAATCATGTAAGCTGTTGTGACATCACAAGTGGATTTTGTTCAGGTAATCCGCTGTGATATCACAAGTGGGGTTGAGTCAGGTAATCCACTGTGACACCACAAGTGGGGTTGAGTCAGGTGATCTGCTGTTAAATCACACGTGGGTTTTAGTCAGGTGACCTGCTATTACATCACAAGTGGGTTTTAGTCAGGTGATCTTCTGTGACAATGAAAATGGGGTTCAGTCAGGTGATCTGCTGTGACATCACAAGCGGGGTTCAGTCAAGTGATCTGCTATGACATCACAAACGGGGTTCAGTCAAGTGATCTGCTATGACATCACAAGCAGGGTTTAGTCACGTGATCTGCTATGACATCACAAGCGGGGTTCAGTCAAGTGATCTGCTATGACATCACAAGCAGGGTTTAGTCAGGTGATCTGCTGTGACATCACAAGCAGGGTTTAGTCAGGTGATCTGCTATGACATCACAAGCAGGGTTTAGTCAGGTAATCTGCTGTGACATCACAAGCAGGGTTTAGTCAGGTAATCTGTTATGACATCACAAGCGGGGTTTAGTCAGGTAATCTGTTATGACATCACAAGCGGGGTTTAGTCAGGTGATCTGCTATGACATCACAAGCGGGGTTTAGTCAGGTGATCTGCTATGACATCACAAGCGGGGTTCAGGCAAGTGATCTGCTATGACATCACAAGCAGGGTTTTAATCAGGAGATCTGCTATGACATAATAACTGTTTCAGTCAGGGAAGTAACTGTGACATCACAACTCTCTAAGCTGCTTTGACATTTTAGAATATTAAATATGGAGTTGGGGGCAGAAACAGGGAGTTCCACACAGGAGGGCACTATACTACTTAGGCCCAGCCCTAAATAATCACATATTATTATTATTAGGACCTGGTTATTATGCAGAGATCAGTGTTGACACATAGGAACCACTTATCTAATCACAGATCATTTTTCCAGAAATGTCCTGTGTCAATGACTGATGACATGAATTACTCCAGTCTCTACTCACTAATGACTAATCTCACCTCACAGGACGGGATGAAATCCTATTATTGGCTCTTAAGGCCCCCATACACATGACTGCATTGTTGGCCAATCCTGTAGTTTTCGGTGTGGTCAGCCTACAATCTAATGTACATGGGAAGTCCCTGACTTTTCCAGCTATTTACTGTCATTAGGTGGCTGGGATCAATTCCTGTGGAGCCCAGTGAATTTTAGTGATGCCCCTGGTGTTCCTTTGGAGGTCTTGATTATTCTCGACAAAAAAGGATAAGCTGATCACAAGATGTCTCAAAGATAAGCCCTTCCACGAGCAGCTGTAATCAAAATCTTGTGTTCGATTTCCCTGCAGTGCCTCCTCAGGGGAACTTATGCATTACACAATTCTCATTGAAATCAATTAATTTTTGAGCTAATTGAGCTACTCAGTGTGAGACATTGTGGAACTATTTAGGTCTAGTTTTTTTGCAGCTTTAATAAGAAAAGACCAGTGGGGGCAAGGGCATACATAGATATCATAAAGCCCCATAGAAAAATTTGGTGTGGGCCCCACTGCCTCACCCAATTTCCCAGTATGCGTGCGACAATTACTCCCAGGCAACGCAGACTTTAGCACTTGGATTGAGCGAATTCTTGGTGCTTTTTGAAAGGCTGCAAGGCAACCAATCAACAAGAGCTTCACTTGTCTGCCCTTAGAAGCCATCACAGCCATGCCTACTAATGGCATGGCTGTGATTAGCCAAGTGCAGCATGTGACCCAGCCTCTATATAGACTGGAGTCACATAGCGCCGCATGTCACTCTGCTCTTCTCAGTAAAGGGATAGGATGCTGCTGCTGTGAGGGAGAGATTAGGGATTGGTGGTGTTCAATCTCCAAACTACAGAGATTATTGAGGGTGCTATGCTACATTTTTGTACCCAGCCCTGAGCCCAGTGACACTGAAAAATAACTTTTAATCCATCTACTAACTCAGTGGTTGTTGGCAGCCATTTTTGCAAGTGCAGTGCCCTTGCAACTGCATGTGAACTGCATGTGTGCCAGAGACATTACTTTAATTCTGTTCTGGTAGCTCAGTGGAGGACAGATTCCCTTTTTTGGCCGGTCAAGTACCCCTGCAGTCTAAAGGGCATACCTGGCAGTGAAAATTATTCCATTACATTAGTCTGTCACATATTTTTGTGACCTAAAGCGATTTTTTATCTGTCTGCCACAGGCACTGCATATCTGACAGTCCAATAAAATCATTAAATACTGCAGTTACCTTGCTGCTATAAAAAAGCACACTTTTTTTTTTTTTGCTAGATACAGTCAATGTTGGCACCCCTGAAATTTTTAAAGAAAATTAAGTATTTCTCACAGAAAAGTATTGCAGTATGTTTTGCTATACATATGTTTATTCCCTTTGTGTGTATTGGAACAAAACCAAAAAGGTAGGAAAAAAAGCTAATTGGACATAATGTCACACCAAACTCTAAAAATGCTAAGCATGGACAACAGAAGAGGAGAAGAGAACTGTCTGAGGACTTGAGAACCAAAATTGTGGAAAAATATCAACAATCTCAAGGTTACAAGTCCATCTCCAGAGATCTAGATTTGCCTTTGTCCACAGTGCGCAAGATTAGCTGTAGCTAATCTCGTGGACGGAAGAGAAAAATTGATGAAAGGTGTAAACGCAGGATAGTCCGGATGGTGGATAAGCAGCCCCCAAAAAGTTCCAAAGATATTCAAGCTCTACTGCAGGCTCAGGGAGCATCAGTGTCAGCGCGATCTATCCATCGATATTTAAATGAAATGAAACGCTATGGCAGGAGACCCAGGAGGACCTCACTGCTGACACAGAGACAAAAAAAAGCAAGACTACATTTTGCCAAAATGTAATCGAGTAAGCCAAAATTCTTCTGGGAAAACGTCTTGTGGACAGATGAGACCAAGATAGAGCTTTTTGGTAAAGCACATCATTCTACTGTTTACCGAAAACGGAATGAGGCCTACAAACAAAAGAACACCACATCTACAGTGAAATATGGTGGAGGCTCAATGATGTCTTGGGGTTGTTTTGCTGCCTCTGGCAATGGGTGCCTTAAATGTGTGCAAGGCATCATGAAATCTGAGGCTTACCAACTGATTTTGGGTCTCACTGTAGAGCCCAGTGTCAGAAAGCTGGGTTTGCGTCCGAGATTTTGGGTCTTCCAGCAGGACAATGACCCCAAACATACGTAAAAAAGCACCCAGAAATGGATGGCAACAAAGCGCTGGAGAGTTCCGAAGTGGCCAGCAATGAGTCCAGATCTAAATCACATTGAACACCTGTGGAGAGATATTAAAATTGCTGTTGGGAAAAGGCGTCCTTCCAATAAGAGAGACTTGGAGCAGTTTGCAAAGGAAGAGTGCTCCAAAATTCTGGGTGAGAGGTGTAAGAAGCTTATTGATGGTTATAGGAAGCGACTGACTTCAGTTATTTTTTCCAAAGGGTCTGCAACCAAATATTAAGTTAAAGGTGCCAATAATTTTGTCCAGCCCATTTCTGGAGTTTGGTGTGACATTATGTCCAATTTGCTTTTTTTTCTCCCTTTTTTGGTTTTGTTCCAATACACACAAAGGGAATAAACATGTGTTACTGCAAAACTTTTCTTTGAGAAATACTTCAGGGGTGCCAACATTTACGGCCATGACTGTAGTAAATTTACGGGCTATGGTGCATTTCTGACAGTCCAATTAAACCGTTACATACTGCAGTTACATTGCTGCCTTAACAAAGCAATTTTTTTTTGTGCTAGATAGCACATTAGCGGCCTACGTTGCATTCCTGATATTCCAATAAAACCGTAACATACTGCATTTACATAGTTGTTTTCAAAAAAACACAGTTTTTGAGCTAAATAGCGCATTTGGATCCTACGCTGCATTTCTGACAGTCCAATTAAACCATTAACTTTGGCTATTGTTAGTTGGAAAATTTTTGTGATAGTGAAGTAATTGTATTGAATTGCTTTGTTACACTGTTGTGCGACATAAAGAAATGTATTCTATTTATGACACCGGCACTACCTTACTGTTAGTGAACTTATTTGTTGACTATTGGCAGTTAAATTGTCACCTGAGATAAACCATCTGTTAGTTTGGTGGGTGAATGCAAATAATGAGGAGAACGTCAAAAAGGCGACGTGGCCCTGGTCGTGGTGCTGCTGGTGGAGCTCCTGTTGCAGGGAGAGGACGTGCTCGATCTGTGCCAGCTACACACCCAAATAAAACAACTTCCACGTAGACGACAGAGCCTTCAGTGTTATTTAGTAGGCCCGAATGCCGCTCTACGAATGGTGAGGCCAGAACACGTACATTCGCTAGTAGATTGGGTGGCTGACAGTGCCTCCAGTACCTTCACATTGTCTCACACCCCATCCCCTGCAGAAAGCTCAGAGTTGGCATCTGCAGCCCATGGGCATCTATCTTGCACCTCACCCCCTTGCAAATCAGCCAAGCAGTCTGAGCCCCAAGTCATGCAACAGTCTCTTATGCTTTTTGATGACTCTGCTGGCAGGGTTTCCCAGGGCCATAACCATTGCCCTGCCCCAGAAGTGGAAGAGATTGAGTGCACTGGTGCCTGACCACTTAGGTTTGAGGATGAGGACATGGGAAGACCACCGCAGCACGTCTCTGATGATGAGGAAACACAGGTTTGTGTGCAGACCGACAGAGAGGGCAGGGGTGAAGACTGGGTGAAAGATGATGTGGAGAACGATGAGGTCCTACACCCCAAAATAAACTCCTTAAATCTATGTTTTTCATTGGTGGTGAAAAAATCATATTTTTTTAGGCCAGGAATTACCTTTGCGGCCTGCGCTGCATATGTGCCCGGGACAATAATATAGTTAATTCAAGTAACCCGGCACTGCATAGGTGACAGGGACCTACCATCACTAGGGGGAGCTCAGTGCATAGAATTTTTACAGTTACCATTTACTGAAAGCTAAAATAATCTCTTTGCATTGAGCTCCCCCTAGTAGCAGCTGAATGAAAATGCTGTGTATTTTGGGAGAAGGAGGAGTTTAGTGCCAGGCCCTCCTCCACATGGGTCCCGTAGCTGTTGCGTGCCCTGTCTCCATCGAAGCTACACCACTGTTAGGGATATAATCCTGGAAAACCCCTTTAAAACTTTTCAGAACCAGGGTAATTTCTTCAGAACCTGACATTTCACGTCTATAACTCTGTTGTTTGTTGCATTATTGACATGATTTTTCAGTGTGTTATTTATGAATAATGCCATTTTTTCGTTTAACTAAAGAGAAAAATAGTCGCTAAAATGTAACTTTTATTACATATTCTAAAATAGTGGGATATCTCCCTAAACAAACATACACACATGTAAATGGTCCCAAGCTCAGTGATACAGGGTATGTGTGTCTGTAACAACACCAACCACCCACTGGGACCTAATTAATGCTCCAGGGCAGTGTCTGGCAATGTGAGTGGTGGAGTATTGGCCTGTATAGCTATTCCACCTAGCCTCCCACACTATCCCTACACTCCTGTCCTGTAATTAGTATGGCTACTTTTGATGTCCCTACATGCCAGGCTGTCCCCTTACACTCTCAGGGTGACTAGCCTATGAGCTTGACGTGTTTATGTGACTTATGGAACAGTCAATTCATCAGGAGCTATTAGGACAAGCACACATACAATGTACTGCACGCCAACATTCACAGCGTGCATGCACGTAGCCTGCGGCACTGGGACGGCCATAGCGAGGCCGCCCAGCATTGATGCTTAAAAGGAGAATGCCCCACCTCCTGGCCTGCAGCACAGAGGGTACCAATGAAAGAGCGGCACCGCCGACAGGCAGACACACCCCTGACCCGCCTCTGTTCATAGCTAGAAGCAGCCCACAGATTAACTCTTAAGGAGTGACATAACGGCGATCTCCCAATCATCCAGTCACTATCAATACTCTTGTACATGCTCGGCTGGATACACACAACAGAGGGGGATATGTAGATCAGGATAGGATACCCTGATGATGCAAAAGCCTGCATCAAACCACACTGAGGCAGTAAAAACGCATGTAATGTGAACAGGATCCAAAACAGAGAATTTTTTTTTTTTTCTCTTTTCCCTTTTCTCTCCCTCCCTCCCTGTGTGGATCCTGACATTCTGCCAGTGCCAGCATTTAATGGTGAAGGGATTCTTTTAATAATGCCATTTTTTCATTTTTATACAAATAATGTGAACTATTTAAGGAATTTTTAGGTTTATAATTTGAAATAATAGCACAAAATGCTCACATATCAGCTATTTTATCTAGTAATATTGAATTACCCTATTTGTTTTTGGCATTGTTTACTGTAAATTTTAAAATATGTCTTCTCCAATTTTGGGTAATCAGTTCTTGGCAACAGCTATAAGAGTGGAGGACAGTGGACCTTGTGTGCATTTTTTTAAACGTATTTTTTATTAAAATGGTCACTAACTTTTCACACTATTTGCATAATTCAATAGTACAAACAACCACAAGAAACTTTGTAATATGTCTCACCAGACAGAAATGTCTAGTTCTCATGTTCTCAGCTGTTTACCTTTTCCTTCTTTTCTTTGCTGATTGCTTGAAATATGTTTTAACTCTGTCCAGGATGGAGACAGCTCACAGAAGGATCATATTACACATATAAATACAAGTCTATAGAGAGGGGAAGGGAAAGAATTGAGCAGAAGCTGAGTGAGACACACAGAAAGTGACTGATGCAGCCAAATACAAAGCTTATATCTCATCCCAAGTGCTTTGTTCTCAACTAGAGATGAGCGAATTTCTCAAAGATTCAATTCGGCTGGTTCGATGAATTTTCCGAAAAATTCATTTAGATCCGAACTTATTAGTGGTGAATCGCGTTAAAAAACTGCTATTTCCTGGCTGCAGAGAACCATTATAGTGGTGTAGAACACTGTGCCTTGCAGTAACACCCATAGGGAGTCTGCTGTGGTAGTAAAACAATACAGTGGGGTAGTATGACATGTATATGACAGTCGTCACTCTTAGAATCACTGCACACTTCACTTATTTGGGCAGTTACGAGGCCAAAACTGACAAAATAACTGTGTGAAGTGTGAACTCAGCCTTACAGGTTAATGTTAGCGCCAGCTATAAAGAACCATGCAGAGGCCCAAGATCCTACTATAGCATGAAAAAGTGCATTTCTTTTACACCAATTCACTGATTCCACATAGCTTTCTAAAGAACCTGTTATATTAAACGCTTATACAAGTAGAGCCCCCCCCCCACCCCCCCCTACAGAGTGGAGAGGGTGTCAGCAGTAAGTTTGTAATGACATCACAAATTATTGACATCATAAATTTTGATCCGTCAAATCCTAGCAGAAACTTTTCAGAAATAGAGGCTAAATTAAATTTATATATTTTACACGTTTTTTTAGTAATTGTAAAAAATGTATGGCACAAAATAAATGTGTAAATACAATATATATATAAACTCATACTTCTGATATATATGAATGCATAATATGTGGCAAGCTACTACAGATGTTTTTAGCCATTAATTTAAATTAAATTTAGCTTTTATTTCTGAAAAGTTTCTGCCGGGATTTAAACTCACAACCTTCTACATTAGAGCCAAGAACCTTAAAGGGGCATTCCCATCTCAGACAATGGGGGAATATTGCTAGGATATGCCCCCATTGTCTGATAGGTGCGGGTCCCACCGCTGAGTCCCACATCTACAACGAGAAGGAAGCGGGGAGCGCTGTGGCTGGAGGACCGTCCACCACCAAGCGCTGCTCCTATAGAAGTGTATGGGAGAGCACTGCTCATAGGTGGGTCATTTTCCTATTCATTTCTATGGGGCAGACGGAAATAGCCGAGCCAGCACTAGGCTATTTTCAGTGGCCCCACGAAAATGAATGGAGGGTGGCTGCACATGCGCAGTGCACACTCCGTTCATTTCCCCACTCCATTTTCATTGTAGGTGCGGGTCCCAGCAATGGGACCCACACCTATCAGACAATGGGGGCATATCCTAGCGATATGCCCCCATTGTCTGAGATGTGAAAACCCCTTTAAGGGCTCATGTACTCAGCCATTGCCATTTTTTGTGGCCTACAAAATTGAGGATCCGCAAAACACAGATACTGGCTGTGTGCATTCCGCATTTCGTGGAATGGAACGTCCTGCCCTCTATAGAACTGTCCTATCCTTGTCCATAAAATGGACAAGAATAGGGCATGATCTAGTTTTTTGCGGGGCTGAGGAACAGACATACGGATGCAGACGGCATGCGGTGTGCTTTCAGCATATATTGCGGCCCCATTGAAGTGAATGGGTCCGCATCCGACCCGTGAAAAATGCGGATCGGACGGGGACCAAAAATGCATTTGTGTGCATGAGCCCTAACGGTGTGTTAACACGGGCATATGAATTTTACAGTCCGAAAAAAATATGGATGACATTTGTGTGATTTGTTCATGTTGGATGGTTTTTTTTGTTTGTTTGTTTTGTGGATTCATTGTCACAATGTCTATTCTTGTTGTAAAGTGGAAGGGAATAGGACATTATCTACATTTTTTTGAGAGACTGCGGAAAGGACATACAGATGCGGATAGAACGCAGTGTGCCTTTTTGCGGACCCATTGAAATGAATAGGTCCGCGTCCAATCTGCAAAAAATGTGGATCAGGTGCGGATCAAAAATACGGTCATGTGAAAGGGGCCTAAGTTTCATGCACACAGTGGTGGGACCTGCACCTATCAGACAATGCGAGCATATCCTAGTGATATGCCCCCATTGTCTGAGATGGGAAAACCCCTTTACCACTACGCTATACAGCTACAAGTTAACCTTCAGTGAAATATAACTTGATAATTCTGCTATATAGAAATACTTAGTACATGACAAGCTACTATGAGGTTTTTCTGACACAGTTTATCATTTAGCTTTATAGATGAGTGGTTAAGGTTCTTGGCTCTAATGTAGAAGGTTGTGAGTTCAAATCCCAGCAGAAACTTTTCAGAAAAAGAGGCTAAATTAGATTTTAATACACTGACTTCAGCATTGCACTCGAGCACACGCGGTATTCGACCGAATGCTCGAGTCAAACACCAGTTTGGCCGAGCATGCTCACTCAACACTACTCTCTATCCTTTACCTGAACTTCTATGCAGCAAAATAAAAGTTTTAAAGTATTTTTTTACCACTGTCCCTGGCACCTGCTGAAGTCTCTCCCTGCACTGAGTACACTGGAAAATGGTTGACTCCAAGATGGCTGAGGCTATTCATAGGGCTGTGACATAACAGGGCTTGCTGACTGCATGCATGGCATTTTGGCTGATCCTTTGTTCCCGGAGTTCCTTGTTCAATGTCCTCACACGTGCAGCAGCCATTTTAGTTTTAAATGCGATTCGTTACCACAAAGCGTGAGGTAATTCGGATTCTGTGCGAAGCGAATTTTTCCTGAAATTTGGATCGAGTTCCACTTTGTCAACTTCGATTCACTCATCTCTATTCACAAGCTTACAGGTCAGTACATCTCTGTAATGCCCTCCATGATCTTGGAGCTTCTTTTGAATGAGTAATAAAAGGTTAGGAAGGAGATTCTCCTCTCTGTGTAGTGCATGAGAACTAGTCTCCACCAGTCAGATCTAAGAGAATCTAGACATTTAGCATGCAAAAGGGAAAAATGCAAGTGATACAAGTGATATAATGGCCAGAAAAATTGTAACTCCTCATGTACAAACACAGTACTATTGATTAATGCAGTTTGTTGAAAGATAAGGTACATATTGCATTTTTTATTACTTTTTTTTTCTCTTTATTCTATTCATTTGGAGGACTAGTACATTTAACATTATTATTTTTATTTTTTATGATAGAATGTTTAAGAAATCAGATAAATTGTATTGACAATTGTCACTATGAGGACTGGTTTGGGTCTACTTAGCTTTCTACTACCGTCATCCTTGTGGTCATATGACCCATCACATGACCACTAAAGAATAGAAGAAGTAGCAGCTCGTTCTGGGTGTGACAATAGAGAAATGAACTGCAGAGAAAAAATGCTTCTGCCTTCTCTGCAGGCTCCCGGCATTCTTTGACAGCGGATGACCGGATATCCTGCTGCCTGCACGGGATTTAGGGACCTAGACCTCCCACCATAAATATATGGTGCAACTTCTGCATTACTGTTTGGTGCACCCAGTCTTTATTTAACTAAAACGGCGCCATAAACCCCCAATGCCAATTTCTTAACCTTACTCCTTCCTTCTATCCCTACTGTTAAAGACATACTTCGAAAACATTACATACAGAGCTACAAAACATACAGGGTAAGGCCTCATGCACACGACCGTTGTTCGGGTCCGCGTCCGAGTCGCATATTTCGCGGCTCGGCCGCGGACCCATTCATTTCAATGGGGCCGCAAAAGATGCAGACAGCACTCCGTGTGCTGTCCGCATCCGTTGCTCCGTTCCGTGCCCCCGCAAAAAAAATATAGCATGTCCTATTCTTGTCCGTTTTGCGGACAAGAATAGGCATTTCTATAATGGGCCGCGTTCCGTTCCGCAAAATGCGGAATGGAACGCGGAACAGCTTCCGTGTTTTGCGGATCCACGATTTGCGGACCGCAAAACACCAACGGTCGTGTGCATGTAGCCTAATGCATACTGTGCTCACTGTGGTTCCCAATACTATACTGCAGAAACAGATAATCCCCTTCCGCTGCCCCTCTCTTGCCCCTACCTGGTGCTGCCTGAGACAATCGCCTCATTGGTGATGCACCCTGTCCTAATCCTTCTCCTACCTCAAAACAATGTACAGAAATAACCTAGTAATTACCTAGTAATTTAGGCATATGCTATATGAGGCTAAGCTCTTCTTCTCTGCTCACAATTAAGCACGGCCTGGTTAACAGACAATAATTCAAGAGAAGGAACCTCATTATTGTGTGTAAACGGGAGAGGTTAGCGCCTAGCATCCATCATGGAAATGACTACAGAGCGTGTGCAATAATTACACAGTATAGCCACAGAGCATTCATTTACCGAGCCAACCAGATTATCATTAGTAGCCGCCGAAAACAATAGATTATCAAGTGCATTCAATAATTACATAAAACAAAAGCTTTAATATTCCTCTGTATCCCCTAGGGGGAAGGAGATAAAGACGGGTGCAGGGCATGGGATCTGGCTGCCTTGTGCGTGTTCACATTTCATCTCCTGCATACGAGATTGGAAATTACATATGGTCATTGTACTGGGGATTTGTTACAAGTAGTGTTGAGCAAAATTCTTGAAAATTTGATTCTGCTGCTTTGCCGAACTTTGCACAAAAATTTGCTTTTTGAAGAATTACTTAGTCACGAAGCGCATTTCTTTGTAAATAGTGGGTGCAATGACAGAGAATGGTGATTGCGCCGCTCCCTGTCATTGTATCCCGCAGATGGCGTGCTCATCGCTGATCACGGCATCTGATATTAATATTAAGGGCTATAATAAATAAATAAATAAATAAAATAAGATCATACTTACCTCCTCCATTTGATCGCAAAAAGCCCACCGCCGCCAACTTGATTGAAGGCCGCCAACTTGATTGAAGATCCAGCTCAAAATGTCTTGCGGTGTGTGATGCACGTTGGTTGGCGTGGTGACATCATATGTCACCGTGCAGGAGTCTTTGTGCAGGATCTTCAAGCGGCACAAAACATTTCAGAAGAGGAGCATGCTGACATTTTGAGAGGTACTGACTGACCTTTCAGTGAAGACAGGGATATATGACAAGAACAGCGTCCTAATAGAAGGATGGGACAGTGTGCCACAGCAGCACAGAGTATTGCTGGAAGCTGCAATAACCTGGAGGGAGTCATATTTTCCTGCACTGTGACTGATGACTAGTCCAGGCTGTGCTGGGTTACTCTTGGTCTACATGTGTTTGCTCCGCTGCCTCCGCGCCATTCTCTACTGCTTTACACGATGTCAGGAGGAAATGTTTATTTCTAGTCGTTTCTTTCTGCCTTCTCAACCTTGTTTGTGACCTTGTAACTTTTCATTCTCCTTTACAATGGACTGAACTTCAATAAGAGCTGGAAGTGTCTTCATCATATTTGTTACAGGTCGCCATCTATCACTTGATGCTTCTTCTCGGAGGCGTCCAGGGCTCCAGTCACTGGAAACATTACTGAAATCATTGTTCGGGAAGAATGGGGCAGGTCAGTGAATGAAATGTCAGGATTTATCTGAACAAGCCCCAGAGTAAGAGGAGCATACCAGGTCTATGCGTATACTGCCCTACAATCCATGCCTTAATCCTGGCTCAGCATGCCGCCATAGAAACTGGAAGCGCGTAAAGGTACAGTATAGACCAAGGACCTGCAACCTCCAGCACTTTAGCTGTGATGAAACTATGACACCCAGCATGCACAACTGCGTGCTCGTTCACAGATCTCCCACAGAAGTGAATGGAGAATGCTGGGAGTTGTAGTTTCACAGCAGCTAGAGTGCCGAAGGTTGCTGATCCCTGGTATAGACCAACAGGATTTAATAGGCTCGGTGATTTGCACACATACCGTACCGCTTGGTAGTATGGCTGTGTGCATTAGTGATGTCCCGAACTATTCGCCGGCGAACAGTTCCAGGCGAACATCGCTTGTTTGCGTTCGCCGCGGCGGGCGAACATATGCGATGTTCGGTCCGCCGCCCCCTATACATCATCATTGATCAAACTTTGACCCTGTACCTCACAGTCAGCAGACACATTCCAGCCAATCAGCACCCTCCCTCCCACACCTTCCCACTTCCTATAAAAACGGCAGCCATTTTACATTCGGTCTAAAGCTGCATGTTAGTTAGAGCAGACTGCAGCTGCTTATGTGCTGATGATTCTGAATTCATAGGGAAAGCGTTAGCTAGGCCAGTGTTCTGTGTCCACAGACTTATCTGCTGTAAGGACAGCGTCACAGCACCCCAAAAAGCCTTTTTTAGGGCTGCTAAATTAGTCTGCTTTTATTTTATTTTTTCCATATATATATATATTGCAGTTGCCTGGCCTGCCCGTGTGTGAGAGGCTGCAGGCCCACAGACTGTAGTGTGCCCACTGCCAGTGCCCACCACTCATACCGTGTGGCACAAGACTTTGCATCAAAAAAAGGCATCTAATTTTTTTCATCTAATTTCAGTTGCCTTCCTGCTGCCAGTGTGTGTCAGGCCGACTTCCACTGACTGTAGTGTGCCCACTGCCAGTGCCCACCACTCATACCGTGTGGCACAGGACTTTGCATAAGAAAAAGGCATTTCCTTTTTACACTTTAATCTAATTTCAGTTGCCCAGCCTGCCTGCTGCCAGTGTGTGTCAGGCCCACTTCCACTGACTGTAGTGTGCCCACTGCCAGTGACCACCACTCATACCGTGTGGCACAGGAGTTTGCTTAAAAAAGGCATTTCATTTTTAGACTTTAATCTAATTTCAGTTGCCTGCCTGCTGCCAGTGTGTGTCAGGCCCACCTTCACTGACTGAAGTGTGCCCACTGCCAGTGCCCACCACTCATACCGGGTGGCACAGTAGCTTGCCGATATATAAGGCATTTAATTTTTACCCTTTAATCTAAGGTCAGTTGCCTGCCAGTGTGTGTCAGGCCCACTTCCACTGACTGTAGTGTGCCCACTGCCAGTGCCCACCACTCATACCGGGTGTCACAGTACCTTGCACGCATAGTACCACTAATAAAAAAAAAATGACAGGCAGAGACAGACCACCCCGCAGGGGCCGTCGTGGTCGTGGTGCTGTGATTTCCTTTGGCCCTAGAATAATGCCCAGTGTTCAGAGGCCACATGCCCTGTACTCTAAAAATTCTGAGGACATAGTTGACTGGCTTAGACAGGACACCCAATCTTCTACAACCTCCGCTCGGAACCTTGATGCACCATCCTCCTCCAGCTCAGCTTCGGGCACCTCTCAAGTTACCACTCGCCCGTCCGCCACCACCACCAACACTAGCACCACAGCCGCTTCATTTGATCTGTCAGAGGAGTTATTTACACATCAGTTGGAAGAAATGAGTGATGAGCAACCATTATTGCCAGACGATGTAGATAACAGGGATATTTCTCAGTCAGGCAGCATTACACACATGGACGTACGGTGTGATGATGATGATGTTGTACCCGCTGCTGCTTCCTTTGCTGAGTTGTCAGATACAAGTGAAGCAGTTGATGATGACGATGTGTCCGTGGATGCCACGTGGGTGCCTGCTCGAAGAGAAGAAGAACAGGGGGAAAGTTCAGATGGGGAGACAGAGAGAATGAGGAGACGAGTTGGAAGCAGGGGGAGGTCGTCGCAAGGAGCTAGTGGCACAGTCAGACAGCATGTATCGGCACCTGGGGTCAGTCAGATAGCACGCCAATCAACGCATGCTGTTGCCACCACCAGAATGCTGTCATTGCAAAGCTCAGCAGTGTGGCATTTTTTTTGTGTGTCTGCGTCTGATAACAGCGATGCTATTTGCAACCTGTGCGAAAAGAAACTGCGTCGTGGGAAGTCCAACACCCACCTAGGTACAACTGCTTTGCGAAGGCACATGATCTCACATCACAAACGCCTATGGGATCAACACATGAGTACAAGCCACACAAACTCAAAGCCACCATGCTCCTCCTGGTCCAGCATCTTCAGCCACGTCAACCAATGCTGTCCTCCCTGCCCCCTCTCAACCACCCGCCACTCCGCCTCTCACCTTCAGCAGTTCCTGCTCATCTGCCCACAGTCAGGTGTCTGTCAAGGAAATGTTAGAGCGTAAGAAGCCAAGGTCACAGAGTCGCCCCCTTGCCCGGCGTCTGACAGCTGGCTTGTCAGAACTTTAAGCCCGCCAGATTTTACGATACAAGCTGGTGGAGTCTCAGGCCTTCAAAAAATTTGTAGCTATTGGGACAGCGCAGTGGAAGGTACCCGGCCGAAAAAAATTTCACAAAAGGTAATCCCCAACCTGTACTCTATTGTGGAAAAGGAAGTCATGGCATGTCTGGCACACAGTGTTGGGGCAAGGGTCCATCTGACCACTGATACCTGGTCTGCAAAGCATGGTCAGGGCAGGTATATCACGTACACTGTGCATTGGGAAAACCTGGTGACGGCTGCCAAGCATGGAATGCGTGGCTCTGCAGCGGAGTTGGTAACACCGCCACGACTTGCTGGCAGGCCTGCTGCCACCTCCTCTACTCCTCCTACTCCATCCTCTTTGATAACCTCCTCGGCTGAGTCCTCTTCTACTTCTGCATCTTGCTCCACATCATCAACTGCACCCCACCAGCTCCCCAGGGGCTATTCCACATCCCGGATACGACAGTGTCACGCTGTCTTGGGGTTGACTTCCCTGAAAGCAGAGAGTCACACCGGACCAGCACTCCTGTCCGCCCTGAACGCACAGGTGGATCAGTGGCTGACCCCGCGCCAACTGGAGATCGGCAAAGTGGTGTGTGACAACGGAAGCAATCTGTTGGCGGCATAGAATTTGGGCAAGTTGACCATGTGCCGTGCATGGCACATGTGTTGAATCTGAAGGTACAACGCTTTGTGTGTAAATATCCTAGCTTGCAGGACGTCCTCAAGCAGGCCAGGAAGGTGTGTGGCCATTTCAGGTGTTCCTACACGGCCCTGGCGCATTTTTTTCGACATTCAGCGGCGAAACAACATGCCATTGAGGCGCTTGATTTGCGACAGCCCGACACGTTGGAATTCAACACTCCTAATGTTCGACCACCCTCTCCAACAAGAAAAATCCGTCAATGAGTATTTGTATGACCGGGGTGCTAGGACAGCCTCTGCAGAGCTGGGTATTTTTTTGCCACGTTACTGGACGCTCATGCTCAATGCCTGTAGGCTCATACGTCCTTTTGAGGAGGTGACAAACCTAGTCAGTCGCACCGAAGGCACCATCAGCGACCTCATCCCATTTGTTTTCTTCCTGGAGCGTGCCCTGCGAAGAGTGCTTGATCAGGCTGTAGATGAGCGTGAAGAGGAAGAGGAAGAGTTGTGGTCACCATCACCACCAGAAACAGCCTTATCATCATCGCTTGCTGGACCTGCGGCAACGCTGGTAGAGGAGTCTGAGGAGTCAGAGGAGGAATGTGGCGGCTTTGAGGAGGAGGAAGACCAACCACAGCAGGCATCCCAGGGTGCTCGTTGTTGTCTCCTATCTGGGACCTGTGGTGTTGTACGTGGCTGGGGGGAAGAACAGACCTTTAATGACATCAGTGAGGACGAGGAACGGGAGATGAGTAGTTTGGCATCCAACCTTGTGCAAATGGGGTCTTTCATGCTGTCATGCCTGTTGAGGGACCCTCGTATAAAAAGGCTGAAGGAGAACGACCTGTACTGGATGGCCACGCTACTAGACCCCCGGTATAAGCAGAAAGTGGCTGAAATGTTACCGAATTACCGGAAGTCGGAAAGGATGCAGCAGTTCCAAAACAAGTTAAAAATTAAGCTTTACACAGCGTATAAGGGGGATGTCAGAGCAAAACGGGAATCTAACAGGGGAAGAGGTGATAGTAATCCTCCTCCTACCACGACCACACCGGCAAGGACAGGAAGCTTTACAGACGTGTTGTTGATGGAGGACGTGCGGAGCTTTTTTAGTCCTACGCATCGCCACAGCCCTTCAGTGTCCACCCTCAGAGAACGACTCAACTGACAGGTAGCAGGCTACCTTGCCTTAACTGCAGATATCGACACTCTGAGGAGCAATGAACCCCTTGACTACTGAGCTATCCCAATTTGCGATACAACTTCTGGCCTGCCCCGCTTCAAGTGTCCTGTCAGAAAGGACCTTCAGCGCAGAAGGAGGTATGGTCACTGACAAGCGAATTCGCCTAGGTCAAAAAAGTCTAGATTACCTCACCTTTAGTAAAATGAATGAGGCGTAGATACCGAAGGGACTGACAGATACATTTGACTAAAAAAAGATGAGATGCCTTGGGCTAAAAATGGTCCCCACGCTGCTGTATTTCATCTCTGCATGCCGGATGACTTGCGTGAATGTTTTAATACACTTTCTGGCTGGAAAACATAAATTTTTCCGTCTGCTGCTACAGCAGCGGCTGCAACAATACCTAATTTTTCAGCCATGTGTACATGCCTAATTTTTCTGGCCTCTGGTGCTGCACTGTGGCTGCAAAAACAAAACAAAAAAAAAGGCACATACATGTGTCAATTCCCCTTTGTGATCGTTACCTTGTTGTGGTGAAGGGGCTTGCGTATCACAATGAAGCGATCACCTCTATGAGTGTGTTGGCAATGTTGGCACACCCCAGATGATAAGGTCGTTGCTTCATTGTGAACAGACCAAAAGCGATCGGCTGGATAATTTTTCATAGAAAAAACATTAATTTTCTTTGTGATCATCTAAGGTGATCATTAAAGCCTACTAGGCCAACAATGGGCCCACACTGCAGAATCATTGTTTTCTGGGTCACTTAACTGTCACTGAACTACCTCAGTATGACCATAGGCTTTAAAAAACCGCCATCGCCTGCAATCCCCCAAACGTGCTCACGAGCACAGTCATCACTACACCAAGATTGACGCATAGAGGAATAAAATTTATGTCATGAGTGTGTCAACTATTGACAACTCTTTGCGGTTGTCTAAAATATATTTGATAAAAGTCCCCTGATAGGGGATGTAACAGGAATTAAACTGATAAGAATAGTACTAGTTAACACACCACTCATATGGGGTGTCAGAGTACATTGCGCGGCGCATGCGCAGTGTCCCAGATTGGAAGTAAGAGGACCGACCAATCATCCTTTTCCATCTCCCGGTTCCTAAAATCTATTCACGTCGCCTGATAGGGGACGTAACAGGGATTAAACTGATTAGAATAGTACCACTTAACACACCACTCATATAGGGTGGCACAGTACATTGCACGGCGCATGCGCAGTGCCCCAAATTGGAAGTAAGAGGACCGACCAAGCTTCTTTTTCCATCTCCCGGTTCCTAAAATCTATTCGATACACTTGCCCAGATAGGGGACGTAACAGGGATTAAACTGATAAAAATAGTACTACTGATTACTGAACACACCACTCAGATAGGGTGGCACAGTACATTGCGCGAGGAAGAGACCTTCAATGACGTCAGTGAGGACAAGGAACGGGACATGGCTAGCTTGGTATCCAACCTTGTGCAAATGGGGAGTTTGCGGTTGTGCAAATGGACTGTTTGCGGTTGTTTGCGGTGCGTTAAACGTGGAGTTTGGTCTGTCCAGTTTGGTCTGTCAATGTCTGTGAAGCAGGCATATTCCTTACACTACCTGATCGATACAACATCATACCTGATCGTATACACACACTGGATGTTTTAAAGCACGTTATTCCAAACAATTTAGGAATGTTAGGTTATTTATGCCCATGGATTAAAACCCGACTCTGCGTCCACTACATAATTTTCCATAGGCGTTTTGCCATGGATCCCCCTTCGGCATGCCACAGTCCAGGTGTTTGTCCCCTTGAAACATCTTTTCCATCACTACTGTGGCCAGAAAGAGTCCCTGTTTCGTCTGCCTATTAAAGTCTATGGCGGTCCGCCCGTTCGCGAACGGAAAATTTTATGTTCGCGACATCTCTAAAGTGCATGAGACTTAGGCCCCTTTCACATGACCGTATTTTTGGTCCGCACCTGATCCACATCTTTTGCAGATTGGATGCGGACCTATTCATTTCAATGGGTCCGCAAAATTGCAGACAGCACACTGCGTCCTATCCGCATCTGTATATCCTATTCCCTTTCGCTTTGCAACAAGAATAGACATTGTGACATTGAATCCACAAAACAAAAAAACAAAAAACGGATGCAACATGAACGAATCACACAAATATCATCCGTATTTTTTGCGGACTGTAAAATACATATGGCCGTGTGAATACACCCTTAGGGCTCATGCACATAAACGTATCTTTGGTCCCCTTCTGATCCGCATTTTTTACGGGTAGGATGTGGACCCATTCATTTCAATGGGGCCGCAATAGATGCTGACAGCACACCGCATGCCATCTGCTTACGTATGGCTGTTCCACAGCCCCGCAAAAAACTAGATCATGCCCTATTCTTGTCCGTTTTACGGACAAGGATAGGACAGTTTTATAGAGGGCAGTACGTTCCGTTCCACAAAGTGCGGAATGCACACAGCCAGTATCTGTGTCTTGCGGATCCTCAATTTGCAGGCCACAAAAAACGGCAATCGCTGACTGCATGAGCCTTAAAGGGGTTTTACCATCGCGGTGAGAACCGCACCTATCAGACAATGGTGGCATATCCTAGCGAATATTATTATTTTATTTTTTTTAAGTTGTTAATCCTTGTTGCTCTCTGGTTGTCTTCCCACTTCCAAAAATTTGTTCTTACGTGTCTGGAGTATTCCTGGCTCCCTGCCCGCTCCAGTTAATGCCTGTTGCCGCTTCTACCGACTTCCCGTGTGCATGGGAATGCCTTCATGCTTAAATGTACTGTCGGATGTGATAATCACGATTTCACAAATTTGACTAAATTGTAATCGCAATGCGATTAATATAACCTGAATTACTCGCATTGCGAATTCAACTTAGAGCTGGGTTCCTAATGGCTGTATTGCTAGAATATAACAAATATCATGAATATAGCACTATATTCTCAATCTTCGTTATATTCTAGCAACAACTATTAGGAACTAAGCTCAAGTTGAATTCACAGTGCGAACATATACTCGCATTGCGAATTCAACATAGAGCTGAGTTCCTAATGGTTGTATTGCTAGAATTGACGAAGATAACGAATATCACGAATTCACGAATATAGCACTATATTCTTAATCTTCGTTATATTCTAGCAAGCCAACTATTAGAATCCCAGCTCTAAGTTGAATTCGCAATGCGAGTATATGTTCGCATTGCGAATTCAACTTTGAGCTGAGTACCTAATGGTTGTTGCTAGAATATAACGAAGATTGAGAATATAGTGCTATATTCGTGATATTCGTTATCTTCATCAATTCTAGCAATGCAACCATTAGGAACCCAGCTCTAAGTTGAATTTGCAATGCGAGTAATACGGGTTATATTAATCACATTGCCAATTCAACTTAGAGCTGAGTTCCTAATGGTTGGCTTTCTAGAATATAACGAAGATTCAGAATATAGTGTTATATTCGTGATATTCGTTATCTTCGTCAATTCTAGCAATACAACCATTATATATGAATACATATATACGTAATAATATATATACGTAACATTCGCGATATTTAGAATGACAAATATTCGATTTCAACTAATATATTACGAATATTCAATCGAATATTCGCGAAATATCACAAAATCAAATAAGGCACCACCTGCTCATTACTACAGATCACACCATACTATGTAAAAAAAAAACACTATATAGTGCCATACTAATAAAGTAAATATAGTAAATAACCAGGTGGAGCAATACAATAAGTGAATTAACACCAGGTGGCACCATACTATGTAAATAAATGACCACCTGGTGGAGCCATACTATGTAAGTCAATTAACACCAGTTGTCGCCATACTATGTAAGTAACTGACCCCCAGGTGGCGCCATACTATGTCAGTAAATGAACACCAGGTGGAGCCATACTATGTAAGTAAATGAACACCAGGTGGAGCCATACTATGTAAGTAACTGACCCCCAGGTGGCGCCATACTATGTCAGTAAATGAACACCAGGTGAAGCCATACAATGCAAGTAAATAAACCCTATGTGTCGCCATACTATGTAAGTAAATGAACACCAGGTGTCACCATACTATGTATGTAAGTAAATGAACACCAGGTGTCGCCATACTATAAAGGTAAATGAACACCAGGTGTCGCCATACTATAAAGGTAAATGAACACCAGGTGTCGCCATACTATGTAAGTAAATGAACACCAGGTGTCGCCATACTATGTAAGTAAATGAACACCAGGTGTCGCCATACTATGTAAGTAAATGAACACCAGGTGTCACCATTCTGTGTAAGTAAATGAATACCAGGTGTCACCATACTAGGTAAGTAAATGAACACCAGGTGTCGCCATACTATGTAAGTAAATGACCCCCAGGTGGAACCATACTATGTAAGTTAATGACCCCAAGGAGAAACCATACTATGTAAGTAAATGACCCCCAGGTGGAGACATACTATGTAAGTAAATGACACCCAGGTGGAGCCATACTATGTAAGTAAATGACCCCCAGATGGAGCCATACTATGTAAGTAAATGGTAAAATTCTGGCTTCTGCAGTCACCACCAGGGAGAGCTCACTGCATTGAAATGTATCTAGTATCTAAGCTCCCCCTAGTGGTGGTTGCAGGTAGGCTAAAATTTTCATATAGTGGCTTTCTTGGTTTCATTCATTAAACCCTTTAGTGATTCATGTAAAATATGACATTTCATGTACAGCCATATATAACGATTTGGATATTTGGCAAATGCACAGAATGAATGGCTATATTTCAGCTCTTACATTAATTTATTTTGTCTCTGTTGTTCATAATTTGTTGTGTGGTGTCAAAATATTTGAGGTATGTGAGCTGCAAGATTGTAATTAATCTACAAGGCGGAGATGTTCACATCATGAGTGATAAAACAGGATTTACTGGAACCGGCATTTATAGCAGTGTGTATTTGATAACCGTATAATCTAGGATATTTATAGTTTCCTGGCAAGGGGAAAATTCCACAAAGTGGATGAGAAAAGTTTGTAACTTATTCTTACTTAAAATCTTATTTTTGCCAATCAAATGCAGAACTGTCATTTTAGAATATTAAGGACTTGCTATAAGTAACCATCTATCAGCAGATTTGTACCTATGACAATTGCGTACTTGTTGTATGTGCCCTTGACAGCTGAAGGCATCTGTTTTGGTCTTATGTTCATAACTGCCCGCATTGCTAAGAAAAATAATGTTTTAATGTATGCAGATGAGCCTCAAGGAGCAATGGGGGCGTTGTCATTACACCTAGAGGCTCCGCTCTCTCTGTGACTTCTGCCCCCTCTGCACTTTGATTGGCAAGGCGCCAATCAATGTGCTGAGCTCGCGGCAGTTGCAGAAAGAACAGAGCCTCTAGGTGTAATGGTAACGCCCCTGTTGCTCCTAGAGGCTCATTTGCATATATTAAAACATCACTTTTCTCATTAATGTAGGCACATATGAACATGGGACCAGCACAGATGCATTCAGCTGCCGAGTGCACATACAATCGATAGGTACAAGTCTGCTAACAAATGCCCTTTGAAGTTGAATTATGGAGTGCAAGCTTGTACATGGCTGGAGTTAGGCTGCATTCACATTACCATTATGACTTCATTGGAGATTACACCTTCATTATAGATCCATCTAAACAAATCCTGATGGAACCTATTGAGGATCCTTCAAGTTTCCTTCAAGATTGTGGTGTTTATTTTAAAATTATGCTAATTATTCTTAATGATGTCAATAACACCACTACTCAGCCAGAATGGAACCTTGCTCCATTGTGAACAGACACTATAGATAGAATATTTTTTATCAATTAATTGCACCACTGACTTGTTGAACCTGTGTCATGAATGGGTAGAGAGCAGAGAAGCCCTGTGCTCTACCCGCACAAATGTCCTTACGTACATGTAGGATATGTCCTAAGGGACGGTCCACAACTGGACGACAGTCCTTTCTTAGCTAAGTGCAGGGGCCTAAACAAAAAAAGAGTAAAGAGTAGCCGGACAGAAATAGGTGAAAATCTGAATCAGGATCAGATCAGAATCCAAAATCCGATACAAATATAAAGCATAGCCAGCACGCAAAGGTGAGGTCACAAACTACAGTGTCAAATAACAAGCAGAGTCAAATACCAGGAGGTCCCGTCGGAAGCAAAATCAGAAATCAAATCAGAAACAATGTCAAAGAAACAGGCAAAAGTTCATTGTTCCAGAGTAAGAAAAACACAAAATTAGCTAGTGAGGCAGGAATACCAATCACAGAGTCTGATTGATCTGGTGTCTTGGCTTCCTGATAGGTCAAGAATCCCCAATGTCAACTGATTGCCGTAGCAACAGAGTGCTGCCATAGCGTGCTGCAGGAGCATGGGCAGGTAAGTGCGTGCCTGGCACAAAAACCTTTATTCTGTCATGAGAATGTTCAGGGTAGAAGAGCTTTTAGTGTGAGAATGGCCTGGGGCAGTAAAGTCAGAGAATGACCTGAAGCAATAGAGTGTTCAATATGAGATTGACCCGGGGGAGAAGAATCTTCAGTATTAGAATGATCTGGGGCATAAAAGTACTTAGTGTGAGATTGAGCTTGGGCAGTCTAGTCTTCAATGTGAGAATGACCTGGGGAAAAGTCTTTGGTGACAGACAGTGTGAATGCTCTCCAAGTGGTCCATTCATTTCAGGGAGCTATGTAGGGTATAAAGTCCTTATTCTTATGATCTAATAATTGTAGGGATAGCTCGTTACAACAAGAATACTCCTTTAAATCCTGGTACAATCTTCAAAAATTCCAATGCATTTTCATGCTCCAGAAAAATATCTTCATGGTATAGTGATTTTGAGACTACCTACTAAATTTTAGACTACTTCAGACTGCATCCATGCTAAATTTAACAATCATAACTATGCTGTAATGGAGATGAGCTGAGGTTTAAAGGATGAGCAAAGGACCGAGGACCAGTCTGAGCTTTTCATTAGATCTAAGGATAATTTCAGACTACCATAAGCTCCAACAAACAATGCAGCTATTCTGGAGTAACTGATCATATAGGTGCTCTAATAAAGCAGAGCTGCAGTGTGAAGCAGGAGAGAACAGATTTCAGACTACTTCAGAACAGACAGGACAGACAATTCCTGCTCATATGTTTGTCATATCAGAGCTGCAGCCAACCCTGAAGAGGACTCCTGTATTTCTTATCAATTCCCAACTGTAGATCCAATGTAGCGCAATATTCTAATAATCCTTATCCTTCTTCCTGTTTTCTACGTCCAGTACACATGGCTGTGAATGTCTTGTCATTTCTGATTTCTCGCTTTCTCTACCTCACATTTCTCTGCTTCATAACTCTAAACGCTTTAGGCACCTCTGGCAACAAATAAGTGGAAAATGCAGTTTCCGACGTGCAAACATGTTCTAAAATAAATTGCCTTGTAAATCTCGCTGCTTTAGAGCTTTGCAGCAGTTTTGCATAAAAACAGCAATATTTTGGCCGCAATGTCTGAGTGTTTCACGCAAAGTGAAACATCTGAGCGCCATAAAACATGACAGCAATCTCTGCTTGGAAGGGAAAGAATTGCAGAAGGGCGCACAAAGACAGCGCAGAACAGTCAGCGGCCCTAATATTCTTATGATCGTAAATCTCCAGGCCACTAAATAACCATCTCCAGTAGACAAGACCTATGAGCCGGGAGGGGGACCTTGAGTATTGGCCACTTATTCATTATGTCTTCCTCCTAAATCTCCACAGGATGGGTGAGAACTGTATTTCAGGAAGGAATGGCCGTTTGGAAAAATGTTGCATTTTTTTGGAATACTTTGCATGAAGTATAGAATGATTGTTGGGAGATTTGAACATTTAGTAGCTACCGATTCGATCATTTTTAAAGGGTTTTTGCAATACTGTTGGTCCACCCTCAGGATAGGTCATATTATCAGAGCGGTGGGAATCCCACTCCCGGCACTCCCGCTGATCAGGTGTTTGAAGAGGCCGTGGTGCTCTGGTGAACAAGGCTGCCTCCTCACAGGTTATCAAGCACAGTGGCGATGCTTGGTATTGCAGCCCAGGCCTATTAACTTGAATGAGAATGACAGCCCCTATTCAAGGTTCATGTGTTCTGACCCGTAATAGTAAACACCAATCACAGAGAAATAATATCTGAATTCATCATAATGTTTATTAGTCCAAATACATTAAAAAAATGACAATAAAAATTCGAATCATATACAACTTTCCACAATCATCATATATCCATATGGGTAAAGGGACACATCAGGTGGTACACAGGAAGAGAAAATCGGGGGGGGGAGGGGAGGCAAAAAGAGCCCCCTCAATATAATTAAAGTGCTACTACTAAGCACTAGTAGCACTTTAATTATATTGAGGGGGCTCTTTTTGACTGCTTGACCAGTAGACAGAAAAAATAAAGTCTAAAAAAAGGTTCTGGTTATTAAAACCCAAATCCATATTTGTGTGCAAAAGAGGACCCAAGCCCTCTCCTCACCTGTCTGCTTTAGTAAACACTTAGGGGCACATTTATTAAGGCATTTTTGACGCCGGTCTTAGTAAAGCTCCATAGCTGGCAGTGGATCGTCGAAGTTATGAAGAGGTGTCGGCCTCTCCATAACTTCGGCGCATTCAGTGCCAGTTCTAAATGTAAGACGGCTCCCTTGCTGTCTTACATTTTGACCATTTCTATGCCTAAAACAGGCGTAGAAAATGGTAAATGAGACAGGCCTGTTGGCTCCTCCCCTTCCCCGCCCAGGCCACACCCATAATTTTAGACCTCGCGTGAGCGGGGTGAAGTCGCAGATATCAGCGCAACTAACTGTTGCGCCGCCATGTGCACCTGAAATTTGCCTAATATAGGCGTATTGCAGTATGATAATTGACCCTCTTACTTACCCCATAACAATGGATATGGTCAGGGGCGTAATGATCGCAGTCGCACCCTCTGCGGGCAGGGTGAGGGGGGCCAGCTGCATTCATATGTAATGGAAACGCTCTGACAGGTCCCAGCATGAAGTACAGTGACAATGCTAGACCCCGTCAGAGTGCTGTTCAAACATGTAATATGCGCCCCGGAAGAAATCTGTTGAACTTGGTGGTGTTAACTCTTCAAACTACAGCAATTATTGAGGGTGCTAGGCTACATATTTGTACCCAGCCCTGAGCCCAGTGATACTGAAAAATAATTTTTAATCCATCTGTTACTGAGGTGGGGGTCGGCGGCAATTTTAGCAACTGCAGTGTCCTTAGAATTGTGTGTGACCTGCATGTGTGCCAGCCTGCCAGGGACATCAGTCTAATTACTTTTTGGTAGCTCAGTGGAGGAAAAATTCCTTTTTCCTGGCAGGTCAAGTCCCCTACATTACCTATTTTATAATTTTGGGGTGACATAGAGCATTTCTGTAGTTGGGTTAATAAACCCGTACTGTTGTGCCACCAACACTTTTGCATACACCGCTGAAAAAAACTGTTTAAAAATTTTGCGGTGAAAAACTGCATTTCTGTAGTTGCTGTAATAAACCCGTACTGTCGTACCACAGAGCACGTTTGCATACACTGCTGAAAAACCAATTTTATAATTTTGTGGTGACATAGTGCATTTCTGTAGTTGCTGTAATAAACCCGTACTGTCGTATCACAGAGAAGGTTTGCATACACCACTGAAAAATCTATTTTAAAATTTTGCTGTGACATACTGCATTTCTGTAGTTGTGTTAATAAACCTGTACTGTTGTGCAACCAACACGTTTGCATACAACGCTGAAAAAACTGTTTTATAATTTTTGGGGTGACATACTGCATTTCTGTAGTTTATTGCAATAAACACTGGTTTTGTGCTACATAGCAGAACTGAGACCTACCCTGTATTACAGTCATTTTAAGTAACCTGTGGAACTCCGCATTTACATAGTTGGTTTCAAACACACAGGTTTTGTGGTGTACGCTGCATTTCTGACAGTCAAATAAGCCGTTAACCTCTGCTGTTACATTGTTGGTTTGAAAAATCTAATTTTTGTTGATAGTAAAGAAATTGTATTGAATTGCTCCGTTACACTGTTGTGTGACCTAAAGAAATGTATTCTGTTTATGACCCCAGCACTGCCTTACTGTTAGTGAACTTAATTGTTGACTTTTGGCAGATAAATTGACACCGGAGATAAACCATCTGTTAGTTTGGTGGGTGAACGCAAATAATGAGGAGAACATCAAATAAGGGACGTGGGCATGGTCGTGGTGGTGTTGGTGGAGCTCCTGTTTCTGGGAGAGGATGTAGCTGTTCTACGCCAGCTACAGGTCCAAGTGAAACACCTTCCTCAGGTGCGAGTAGGCGACAGAACTTGCAGCATTATTTGGTAGGCCCGAATGCCGCTCTACAGATGGTGAGGCCAGAACATGTACAGGCAATAGTAGATTGGGTGGCTTACAGTGCGTTCAGTTCCTTCACAGTATCTCCCACCCAGTCCTGTGCCGAAAGCTCAGAGTTGGCACCTGCAGGCCATGCCCATCAGTCTTTCACCTCACCCCCTTGCAAAGCAGCCAAGCAGCCTGAGCTTCAAGTCATGCAGCAGACTTTTATGCTTTTTCATGACTCTGCTAGCAGGGTTTCCCCAGGCCATCCACATAGCCCTGCCCCAGAAGCTGAAGACATTAAATGTACTGATGCCCAACCACTTATGTTGCAGGATGAGGACATGGGAAGACCACCGCAGCACATCTTTGATGATGACGAAACACAGGTGCCAACTGCTGCGGCATTCTACAGTGTGCAGACCGACGAGGAGGGCAGGGGTCAAGAATGGGTGGAATATGATGTGGAGGACGATGAGGTCCTAGACCCCGACTGGACTCAAGTTCATGTTAGTGATGTGTGCAGTTCTGAGGAAGAGGCGGTGGTCGCACAGAGGCAACAGCACAGCAAGGGAGCAGGGTGCAAAAGCTGAGCGGCCGTTCCATAGACAGTACGTCTGCTACTGTCCACCGCACCCAGGGACCTAGCACACCAAAGCCAGCTCCAAGGAGTTAATTGCCGTGGCAGTTCTTCACACAATGTCCTTACGACAAGACACGAGTGGTTTGCACAATGTGCCATCAGAGCCTGAAGCAAGTCATAAACGTGTAAACCTGAGCACAACCTGCATGACCAGGCATCTACATGCAAAACACGAACTGCAGTGGAGTAAACACCTTGAAAACCAAGAAATAGTGATGTCCCGAACTATTCGCCGACGAACGGTTCCCGGCAAACATAGCTTGTTCGCGTTCACCGCGGCGGGCGAACATATGCGATGTTCGCGTTCGCTCCTATACTTTGTCATTGAGCAAACTTTGAACCTGTACCTCACAGTCAGCAGACACATTCCAGCCAATCAGCATACCCTCCCTCCCAGACCCTCCCGCCTCCTATCAAAAAGCAAGGACGGCATCCATCTTAGATTCATTCTGAAGCTGCAGTGTTAGCAGTTGTAATCGCAATATAACCTGTATTAATCGCATTGCAAATTCAACTTAGAGCTGGGTTCCTAATGGTTGTATTGCTAGAATATAACGAAGATTGAGAATGTAGCGCTATATTCTCAATCTTCGTTATATTCTAGCAATACAACCATTAGGAACCCAGCTCTAAGTTGAATTCGCAATGCGATTAATGCAGGTTATATTATTCGCATTGCGAATTCAACTTACCACACTCTGCGTCAACGACGTAATTTTCCATGGTAGTTTTGCCATGGATCCCCCTCCGGTATGCCACAGTCCAGGTGTTAGTCCCCTTGAAACAACTTTTCCATCACTATTGTGGCCAGAAAGAGTCCCTGTGGGTTTTAAAATTCGCCTGTCTATTGAAGTCTATGGCGGTTTGCCCTGTTCACCCGTTTGTGAACATCTGCGAAAATTCACGTTCGTGAACGGAAAATTTTATGTTCGCGACATCTCTACCAAGTAAGGTCACAGGCTCCTCCTGCTCCCTCTTCTGTTGCTGTCTCAGCCTCTTCCTCCACCTCTAGCGTCACCGTGGCACCTGCCACCCAGCAAACAGAGGATGTGCCACCAACACCACTACCTCCGTCATCATCACCAAGCATCTCTACCATGTCACATGCAAGCGTTCAGCTGTCTATCTCCCAAACACTGGAGAGAAAGAGAAAATACCCACCCTCGATCCCTGGTCCTGAATGCCAGCATTTCAAAATTACTGGCCTTTGAAATGCTGTCATTCCGTCTGGTGGAGACTGACTGTTTTAAACAGCTCATTGTGGTGGCTGTCCCCCAGTACGTTGTTCCCAGCCGCCACTACTTTTCCAGGCGAACCGTCCCTTCCCTGCACAACCAAGTGGAGGATAAAATCAAGTGTGCGCTGCGCAACGCCATCTGTGGCAAGGCAGTGGCAGATTCAGAGCCTGGTCTCGGGAGGGACACTTCCGGCGATCAATACGCCCCTGCTCCGATCACTACAGAAATACAGCCCCACTTACTCTTACATCCAGTGACATCTCTTTTGATGTAGATGTTCTCTGACCTCATCTTCTCCTTTCAGACCTGCAGACCAGACCACTAGTTTTCGTCTCCGCAGTTTGACAACAAAAAAAACTCAGTTTACTACTTTTCCATCATCCTATCATCTTCTGGACAATTGATCCTACTACCCCCAATACTGTACCGCTGTGGTCCCCAATACTATACTACAGAAAAGGATAATACCTCTGATAATACTTGTACTACACAGAGCCCCCATATAAAATACCCCTTTTTTGTGGCCTCAGTAGATGTCCCCATAGTCCCCAATCATGTGCTAGTGAAAAGTGCCCCCCCTTCATGTGCCAGCAATAAGTGCCAGTATTCTCTCGACCCCCCCCCCTCTTCCCCCCACTAATGTGCCAGTAACAAGTGCCTCTCTCCTCTCTCCCCCATCATGTGAATTGAATAGAGGCCAACATGCACGGTTAGACCATAAGTTGGAGGAAAAGGTAAATAAAAAAAACACTATGAGGGCGCCAACCTCTCTCTGGAGGTATAAACAACATAAAATAAGAAGATAGCAGGGTTAACTACTAGAAGTCGCATATAGAATTATTAGATGTCACCAAGTTGAAACAAGATAAAATATATTCTATTGTAAGTAAAAGAAAGACTGACTCACTCACCAGGAGGGTAATGAGGGATAAACTCAATACACCCGCATTAACACCTCCTGTGCCTGGGTCGCCTGGAATGGTCTTGGAAAGAACGGCAATCACTCGAGGTGTCTCTGGAATCTTACTTTAATTGGAAGCCAAAGCACGGGGAAGGAGGAGCTCAACGCGTTTCGGGGTCGGCCTAAAGGACCCCTTCGTCAGGAGCAGTGAGTATACATGAGTAGCAAACACATATTATTATTAATATAATATGTGTTTGCTACTCATGTATACTCCTCCTTCCCCGTCTAGTCTCCTCTCTGCCCCCCTCCAAATAATAAAAAAAAACAAAAAACTTATACTTACCTACATGTGATGCGATGCAGGCCTCTTCCGGCCTGTGTTTCGCTCTGTACTGCTCAGGTGGCGTTTGGTGCATGTCCTTCTACCACCCAGGATCGAACCCCATTGTTCTTTGCCGCCTGTTGCCTCCTCCTTCTCTTCTATCACCTCCTCAGCCGGTCAGTGAAAGACCTTCACCACCAACTTCAGCACAGCCAGGGGTAAACATCAGCAGGCTGTTGTAAAACTCATGTGTTTGGGGGACAAACCCCACACCGCACAGGAGCTATGGAGGTTTTAGTGTATTGTCTGAACATGTATTTTGCACGGCAGGGGGCGTCATTACAGAGAAACGCAGCACGGCAGGGGGCGTCATTACAGAGAAACGCAGCCGCCTGTCCACAGCCAACGTGGACAAGCTGACGTTCATTAAAATTAACCAGGCTTGGATCATTAAAGCCTTGTCTGTACCTTTTGCAGACTAGACATTTATACCTGCCTCAACCATACATTCTTGTACTCAAGTGCACTTATTCTTTGATTTTAGTTTTTTTTTATTTGTCCCATTATTTTGGGGGCTACCCCAATAAAAAAAAAAAAAAAAAAAAACATTGTTAGCTGGCTACATCCTCCTCCATCGCCGCTTCCACCTACAACACCACATTCACCGCCTCCTCATCCTCCTCCTCCTCCAAGTTGCAGGTTAATAATTTTTTATTATTTTTTTTTAAGTTATTTTCCTATCCACATTTGTTTGCAAAGCACTTGCCATGCTCTTAAGAACATTTTGCTGCCTTTTGCAGCCCTCTAGCCCTCTATTACATTTTTAGGGCCATTTTAGTGCCCAAAAGTTCAGGTCCCCATTGACTTCAATGGGGTTCGGGTTCAGGGTCAAGTTCAGGTTAAGTTCGGATCCCGAAGCTGAACTTTTTTATGAAGTTTGGCCGAACCCGTCAAACACGAACTTCCAGGTGTTTGCTCAACTCGAATGGGCATAACTGCTGTGAGGTGCCACAAGGAGGACATAACTATTTTGAAAAGACCACAAGATGGGCTTAATTACAAGGTGGGCATTAGTACTGTGTGGTAGCACTTAGGTGAAATGTCCTTGATTACCCTGCTATACATTAGCATGGATCAATCTTACAGACCACCACAGCGCCCCCTGCTGGTGATTTCATAGGGGCAGTCACCATCCCTTCCATATGTGATTATTCTTTTTTTTTATCAACCCAGGGACCTTGTTCTGGATCCAGTGGACATCACGCCGACGTCAGGTAGGACCAGATTTTATCAGTTAGGTGAGTGTAGCCATGCATTGGGCCTAATGTAAAAAAAAATCTGCCGTCTCTTTGTAAAAATGGGTGGGGGGACGGGGGACCGATCCAAAGTTTGCACTGGGGCCCAGTTTATTATTCAGGAGGAATAATAGAGGAACAGCACAACGAAGAGTTTTTCAAAATTATATTTCCTGGAAAATATTTACTAAAACAGTCATGTCAGGAGATCCAACATATTCTCTTTTTTTGTTACAGTGTATCAGTGAAGGCAATCAACTGCAGCACTTTTGTATCCTGGCCTCCAGTTTAGTTTCTCATACTTAGTGGCCCTCTACGTGGCCTCTGTAGGTAGACTTCCAGTATCCGATACTGTGACATTTGAGTCCTGTAGCTTATATAGCACCAACATACCCTGCAGCACTGTACAGATTGCTTTGATTCACATTGGTCCCTTCTCCAAAAGTGGTATGTTCCAGTGAAGCGTCATGGCCTCCTTGCTGTCCGTTTGATAGTGGCTGTGCTTTGTATTGCAGGTCAGCCCCATTTCCTTGAATAGGACTGATCTGAGCCTAGGTCATGTGACCAATGAACGTGATGTCACTGGCCTAGGAGACCTGCCGGACCCCACCGATCAGATACTGATGACTTATACTGAGAATAGGTCATCAATAGTAAACACTCAGAAAACCCCTGTAAGCTTCATTAACATAGGACTGGGAAGGCCGTTCAATGCTTTTCTGTATTTAGAGTGAAACCCATTGCATAAATATTTTCACCCCAAGCCATTCCAGAACTCATACATTCTTTACAGCCGATGTAGCTGAATGATGTTCTATTTTGTTTCTTTTTTTCAGATATTGTTTTGATGTTTTGTAAATTATCATGTTATATTTGCAGGAAAAAAATCAAAAAAAAAAAAAAAAAATCAAAACAATGCAGATTTTAACACTCTTTTTCAGTACAGAGGGAAAAAAAATTGATGAAGCTCACTGTATTTCCGTCCCCATTCAATCATAGAAAGCGATCTGCTCATTTCACTGTGTAAGATTGATTTTCTAAAGATCGTAACTGAACGCGGAGCTCGAAGGAAACAATGGAAGAGTTTATAAAATTTCATGTTCAGGCGGAAAAGTAATTTCTCCAATGCAAGAAATCAAATATTTCTTTCATTTTCCGAAGTGATTAACATATTATGCCCGGACCTGATTAATCAGCAGTGTTTGGTTGTGGAATATACAGTATGTGAATTGCACGGTTTTATGTATTATGGCATAAAAAAAATAATACTTAGGCTACATGCACACGACCGTTGCCTGCCTCCGCGTCCGCTCCTCCTTGAAATTTTGCGTCCGTCAAAAAAAACGGATGACGGACCGTTTTTTTTGACGGATCCATTGTAAAAATGCCTATCCTTGTCCGCAAACGTGAAAAAAATAGGACATGCACTATTTTTTTGACGGAATGAAAATACGGATCACGGATGCGGAACACAAACGGTTGACCATCCGCATTTTTTGACGGACCCATTGAAATGAATGGGGAAGCATCCAATCCGTGAAAAAAAACGGAACGGACGCGGAAACAAACAACAGTCGTGTGCATGGGGCCTTAGTCCTTGGAAGGGCTTAAAATTAGGTGAATGCAACCTCAATAAACCACATGACAAGTTACTTTGTATCAATATCTATATAACAAAAACTAGCCCAAAATGCAGGAACTGTGTGGAAAAGTAACAGGCTATGAACACTAGTGATGAGCAAAGTTATCAAAAGTCGATTCTTTGTAATTAGCAGGTGCAATGACGGGGAACACCAATTGCGTTGTCCCCCGTCATTGATGCCGTGTTCATCGCTCATTGTAGCATCTGAGGTGTACATTGAGTTCTTTCAGGGGTATATCCGGTGGGGGGAAAAAATTTAAATAATCACTTTATCCACTTGATCCTATAGAGGCCTTGATTAAAGACACCGCACAAAATTTTGCTCGGTGACAGGATGACGTTATGCTACCCGACATGGTACATCAACACATTCGACACTTCACTCCACGGTGGCCTCTACGCGTGCAAATGGATGTAAGTGCGATTCTTTAGAATTATGGTGAATCAAATTCTCCCTGAAAATCGGATCTAAGTCCACTTTCGATTCGCTTAACCCTAACGAACACCTCCAGAGTCAGTTTTTTTTCAATTTTTTTATGATTGCATTTTACTCATTTTAGTATTTAGTAAAATATTAAATTTTCATTGGGTCTTTATTAAAAATGTCCAAACACTTTTTTCTTACAGGGTTAAGTTTTGGCCTATCTGCAGACTATCTTGCTTTCAGACTCGCAGGGGGTTGTCAGTTTGCTGCTCTGACATCTGGATGTATACACCTTATCTCTGAATGTATGAACCCTGGAATAGCTGAGGTGAAAATAGCTGCCAAAGGCATGTATAGCCTTTAAGCACACTCTTAAAGGGTTTAAAAAACAATATATAGCACTGTAAGTCTGATGGGCAGCAGTATATAACTGAGCTAAGCAAGTTTTGGGAAAAAAAATATATATTTTCTAATTTCCCTGGTTCTCTTCTGGCCCTTTGTTTACCTGCAATGACAAAAATCTCTGCCCCTCCACCTGCTCTGCAGAGGGAGCGAATGTAAGTGCTGCCCTGAGTGACATGTCTGCCTGCTGGGATACTCAGCAGCATGTTATATGTGTAGGATCTTCTCTCTACCTGTTCTTGTGCAGAATTCCTCTAGTCTGTGAGCTCCTGTGCCCAGCATTTGTCTCCTCACTGCCTGCAGCTACCCAGTAAAGCCTTCAGCCCTGAGTTTGTGCTCATGAAAGGTTAATCCTTTCTGAAGTATCCAGTGGGAGGGAGACACAGGCAGACAGCAGCAGATGGCAGAGCAGGGAGGTATGGCCAGCACAGTGACATCTCCTGTACAGACTTATATCTGCTCTGTCAGACTTGTGCACAAACATCATCAGAGCAGGGAGAGAAGCTGATATCACAGGTCATGTGACCCTCAGTGAAATCTTAGAAAGGAGCAACTACAGATGCAGTAATTGCATGGTAAAGCTGTTATATTTGATTAAAAACATACAAAGAACATAAAAAAAACATAATAATTGGACAACCCCTTTAATGCTTCTATAGGAATTAAGAGGGTAAGTAGTGGCACTGTGATGTTCATCAAATGCCCTTGGTTAAAGGGGTTTTCCGAGACTTTAAAACTGATGTTGTAACCTCTGGATACGTCATTAGTATCTGATTGGTGGGGGTCCAAGTTTGAGAAGGTACCGGCGCTCCTCACCAAGCAAAGCACCATCCATTGTACCCTCAGCACAGCGCCATCCATTGTACCCTCAGCACATCGCCATCCATGGCACCCCCAGCACAGCGCCATCCATTGCACCCCCAGCACAACATCATCCATTGCACCCCAAGCACAGCGCCATACATTGCACCCCCAGCACAGCGCCATACGTTGCACCCCCAGCACAGGGCCATACATTGCACCCTCGGCACAGTACCATATGTTGCACCCCCAGCACTGCTCCATACATTGCACCCCCAGCAAAGTGCCATCCATTGCACCCCCAGTACAGAGCCATACATTGCACCCCCAGCACAGCTCCATACATTGCACCCCCAGCACAGTGCCATCCATTGCACCCCCAGTACAGAGCCATACATTGCACCCCCAGCACAGCGCCATACATTGCACCCCCAGTACAGAGCCATACATTGCACCCCAGCACAGCGCCATACATTGCACCTCCAGACCAGTGACATGCATTCTTTATTAGAGATGGCCCGAACTATTCGCCGGCGAACAGTTCCCGGCGAACATAGCTTGTTCGCGTTCGCCTCTGCCAGGCGAACATATGCGATGTTCGGTCCGCCCCCTATACATCATCATTGAGCAAACTTTGACCCTGTACCTCACAGTCAGCAGACACATTCCAGCCAATCAGCAGCATACCCTCCCTCCCAGACCCTCCCACCTCCTACACAGCATCCATTTTAGATTCATTCTGAAGCTGCAGTCTTAGTGAGCGGAGGGAGAGTGTAATTGCTGCTGATTTAATTGGGAAATCGATAGCTAGGCTAGTGTATTCAGTGTCAACTCCAGTCCTGAAAGACTCATCTGATCTCTGCTGTAAGGACAGCGTCCTGACAGCACCCCAAAAAGCCCTTTTTAGGGCTGCAACATTAGTCTGCTTTTTTTTTTTCCTTTATATACATATTGCAGTTGCCTGGCCTGCCTGTGTGTGAGGAGCTGCAGGCCCACAGACTGTAGTGTGCCCACTGCCAGTGCCCACCCCTGTCATCCCGTGTGGTACAGGACTTTGCATCAAAAAAAGGAATTTAATTTTTACACTTTAATCTAAGGTTAGTTGCCTGCCAGTGTGTGTCAGGCTGACTTCCACTGACTGTAGTGTGCCCACTGCCAGTGCTCCACCCCTGTCATCCCGTGTGGCACAGGACTTTGCATCAAAAAAGGCATTTAATTTTTACACTTTAATCTAAGGTTAGTTGCCTGCCAGTGTGTGTCAGGCTGACTTCCAGTGACTGTAGTGTGCCCACTGCCAGTGCTCCACCACTCATACCGGCTGGCAGAGGACTTTGCATCAAAATAGGCATTTAATTTTTACACTTTAGTGTAATTTCAGCTGCTTGCCTGCTGCTAGTGTGTGTCAGGCCGACTTCCACTGACTGTAGTGTGCCCACTGCCAGTGCTCCACCCCTGTCATCCCATGTGGCACAGGACTTTGCATCAAAAAAGTCATTTAATTTTTACACTTTAATCTAAGTTTAGTTGCCTGCCAGTGTGTGTCAGGCTGACTTCCAGTGACTGTAGTGTGCCCACTGCCAGTGCCCACCACTCATACCGGCTGGCACAGGACTTTGCATAAAAAGGCATTTAATTAGTGTATCGACTTTCCAGCTGTACTGTTCAGCTGTTGCCTACTGCCAGTGCCCACCCTGTCATCCCATGTGGCACAGGACTTTGCATCAAAAAAGTCATTTAATTTTTACACTTTAATCTAAGTTTAGTTGCCTGCCAGTGTGTGTCAGGCTGACTTCCAGTGACTGTAGTGTGTCCACACTGCCAGTGCTCCACCACTCATACCGGCTGGCACAGGACTTTGCATAAAAAAGGCATTTAATTTTTACACTTTAGTGTAATTTCAGCTGCTTGCCTGCTGCTAGTGTGTGTCAGGCCGACTTCCACTGACTGTAGTGTGCCCACTGCCAGTGCCCACCCCTGTCATCCCATGTGGCACAGGACTTTGCATCAAAAAAAGGCATTTAATTTTTACACTTTAATCTAAGTTTAGTTGCCTGCCAGTGTGTGTCAGGCTGACTTCCAGTGACTGTAGTGTGCCCACTGCCAGTGCCCACTACTCATACCGGCTGGCACAGGACTTTGCATAAAAAAGGCATTTAATTTTTACACATTAGTCTAATTTCAGTTGCTTGCCTGCTGCCAGTGCGTGTCAGGCCCACTTCCACTGACTGTAGTGTGCCCACTGCCAGTGCCAACCACTGATACCGGGTGGCACAGTAGCTTGCCGATAAATAAGGCATTTCATTTTTACACATTAGTCTAATTTCAGTTGCTTGCCTGCTGCCAGTGTGTGTCAGGCCCACTTCCACAGACTGTAGTGTGCCCACTGCCAGTGCCCACCACTGATACAGGGTGGCACAGTACCACTATCGAAAAAAAATGACAGGCAGAGGCAGGCCACCCCGCAGGGGCCGTCGTGGTCGTGGTACTGTGATTTCCACTGTCCCTGGAATAATGCCTAGTGTTCAGAGGCCATGTACCCTGAACCCGAAAAATTCTGAGGACGTAGTTGACTGGCTTAGGCAGGACACCCAATCTTCAACAGCTTCCGCTAAGAACCTTGACGCACCATCTTCCTCCAGCTCAGCTTTGGTCACCTGCTCTCAAGTTACCACGCACCCGCCCGCCCCTGATAGGAATAGTACTAGTTAAGACACCACTCATATAGGGTGTCACAGCACATTGCTCTGTGCACGCGCAGTGCCCCAATTTGGGAGTATGAGGACCGACCAAGCTGCTTTTTCCATCTCCCGGTTCCTGAAATCAATTCAGTTTGGTGTATGAGAGTTTGGTCTGTCATTGTGAAGGCAGTCGAAGGTACCCGGCCTAAATTTTTTTTCACAAAAGGCAATCCCTGATATGGGATGTAACAGGGATTAAACTGATGAGAATAGTACTACAGAAAATACCACTCATATCGGGTGAGACAGTAAATTGCACGGCGCAGACGCAGTCACCGTGGTTTAAAACAGAGTGGAGGGAGCCAGCGTTTTTAACCATCTCCCCGTTCGAAAAATCTATTCAATAAATGGCCCCCAGATTGGGGACGTTAGAGGGATTAAACTGATGAGAATAGTACTACAGAAAATACCACTCATATCGGGTGTGACAGTAAACGGCACGGCGCAGACGCAGTCACCGTGGTTTAAAACAGAGTGGAGGGAGCCAGCGTTTTTTTAACCATCTCCCCGTTCGAAAAATCTATTCAATAAATGGCCCCCAGATTGGGGACGTTAGAGGGATTAAACTGATGAGAATAGTACTACAGAAAATACCACTCATATCGGGTGTGAGAGTAAATTGCACGGCGCAGACGCAGTGACCGTGGATTAAAACAGAGTGGAGGGAGCCAGCGTATTTTTAACCATCTCCCCGTTCAAAAAATCAATTCAATTGACCTTTCGGGGACCCTTGGTGTTGTACGTGGCTGGGTGGAGGAAGAAACCTTCAATGACATCACCGGGACGTGGCTAGCTTGGTATCCAACCTTGTGCAAATGGGGAGTTTGCGGTTGTGCAAATGAACTGTTTGCGGTGCATTAAAAGGGGAGTTTGGTCTGTCAATGTCTGAGAATCGGGCGTAACCCTTACACTACCTGATCGATACAACATCATACCTGATCGTATACACACAATGGATGTTTTAAAGCATGTTATTCCAAACAATTTAGGAATGTTAGTTGATTTATGCCCTTTATGGATTAAAACCTGACTCTGCGTCCACTACGTAATTTTCCATGGGAGTTTTGCCATGGATCCCCCTCCGGCATGCCACAGTCCAGGTGTTAGACCCCTTGAAACAACTTTTCCATCACTATTGTGGCCAGAAAGAGTCCCTTTGGTTTTTAAAATTCGCCTGTCTATTGAAGTCTATGGCGGTTCGCCCGGTTCGCCTGTTCGCGAACATTTGCGGAAGTTCGCGTTCGCTGTTCGCGAACTGAAAATTTTATGTTCGCGACATCACTATTCTTTATATTCAGTCGATGTAGCTGAATGATTTGTTATTTTGTGCTTTTTTCAGTTATCGTTTTGATGTTTTGTAAATAAACATTTAAATTATGTCATTTGTAAATTGTATTAAATTGTAAATTATCAGTTGGAGGGGAAAAAAATCTAAAAAAATTAGATTTTAACACTTTTTTTCAGTACAGAGAGAAAAAACTAATGAAGCGCATTGTATTTACGTCCCCATTCAATCATGGAAAGCGATCTGCTCATTTCACTGTGTAGGACTTATTTTCTAAAGATTGTAAATGAATGCAGAGCGCTGATGAAACAATGGAAGTATCGCAGCTCAGCCCCATACACTTCAACGGGGCTGAGCTGCCACTAGGCCATGTGACTGATGAAGGTGTCATCACTTGGCCTAGGAAAAGCTGGAGAAAGCTGCGGCACTACTGTCAGTTGATTAACCGAGCTCCCGGGTGTCCGATCCCTACAATTCTTTTTTACTTTTTATTCCTTCTGCCATCAAATCCCAAACTGCCTCTTTCTGCTCTTCAAATCAACTGAAATAAGAGCTGCAGGGAGATGAGGCTTTAATTTCAACCTGCTCTAGCTCAGACTAGATCACGGATAGAGTCATAATTACAGCTGATTTGAATGAGTGGAAGGGTTGGCTGATTTGGACAATCTTCCTTTTACTTTTGGACAATAACCCTTTTACTTTATTGTTTTTTGTTGTTGTTTTTTTTTTTTTTGCTTTTTTATAATTTACATTGCATTTTATATTTGTCTTTTGTTCATTCTGAACCACTGAAATCTAAATGTGAATTTAGAAAAAAATTTAAATTTCTACCATATGGAACCAAGCACCACGTAGCACAATATATTACTGCACTAACTTGCTCTAATGAAACCCTGCAGTCATCCTATTAGCATTTTGTATTTTATTCCCATTTTTTTCCTTCCTATTTGGTCATAATATTTCCTCCCACTGGGTTAATAATTAAACCATACGTTCTACAGAATAATGTCACTCTGAAATATTATCCCACTGATAACTGCAGTATTAAGCCATAATTCACCCAGCAGTTTAATTATCCTATCACCAGATATTTTTATTATTTGTAAATATATATTTTTTTACAGCTATTGCTTCATGATAGAGAAGATTCATTGGATTTCCTGACAAAAGTCATTAAAGGTCATGCACAAAAGAACAGAAAATAATCAAAAACTTTTCCACTGCGGTAAATGCACTTGACACAGTCAACGGTGTCCTACCTGAGGAATTTCTCACTTCATGCAAGTATCAACTTTGATGAATATTTCCAAATTCTAAATGACAGAGAAAAGTACATTTCTTGCTCATCTTAATACACATTAGGCTACTTTCACACTAGCGTTTTTTGCGGTTCCGTCATGGATCGGCAAAAACGCTTCTGTTACAATAATACAACCGCATTCATCCGTCATGAACGGATCCGGTTGTACTATGTCTTCTATAGCCATAACGTACATTAACTGTCAATGGTGTTCAAGACGGATCCATTTTCTATTGTGCCATTGACTTACATTGTGTGCCAGGATGGATCCGTTTGCAGGCAGCATTTTGGTGTCCGCCTCCAGAGCAGAATGGAGACTGATCGGAGGCAAACTAATGCATTCTGAGCAGATCCTTTTCCATTCAGAATGCATTAGGGCAAAACTGATCCGTTTTTGACCGCTTTTGAGAGCCCTGAACGGATCTCACAAACAGAAAGCCAAAACGCGAGTGTGAAAGTAGCCCTACTTGTAAATGTAATATGTTTTTTCTCTTGAAAATCCAAGATGAATATCCTCTAACTCTACGGCCAATAATACTGCCTCATGTACAAGAATTTAACTACTATGACACCTCCACCTACAGTATGTTCAAGTATATAGCTAGTATAATACTATTCCAATGTAAGAGAATATGCATACTATAATACTTTTTCCTATAACTACCATAAAACTTTCTCCTACCGTCTATACAAGAATATAACTACTATAATAATGCTCCTATGTACAGGAATATAACTACTATAATACTGCTCCTATGTACAAGAATATAACTACTATAATACTGCCTCCTATGTACAAGAATATAACTACTATAATACTGCCTCCTATGTACAATAATATAACTACTATAATACTGCCTCCTATGTGCAAGAATATAACTACTATAATACTGCTCCTATGTACAAGAATATAACTACTATAATACTGCTTCTATGTACAATGTTATAACTACTATAACACTGCCTTCTAAGTACAAGAAGATAACTACTATAATACTGTCTCCTATGTACAAGAATATAACTACTATAATACTACTTCCTATGCACAAGAATATAACTACTATAATACTGCTCTTATGTACAGGAATATAACTACTATAATGCTGCCTTCTATGTACAAGAATATAACTACTATAATACTGCTCCCTATATACAAGAATATAGCTACTATAATACTGCCTCCTAGCTATGAGGACATGTTATTGTTGTCCTGATGTCTGGAGATAGCCCAGGGAGGGGCCACCCTGGATGGGGAACTTCCCTCAGCAAGGCCCAGGCTTCCAGGTCTACACTGGGAGAAAACTCCTAAACTATTTCCACAGTGGATACTAATCCCAAACTTCCCAGTCAGCAGCAGAAGGAAAATAATGGAAGTAACATTGTTGTCATGAAGAAAGAAGACAACAAGAAAGTGAGTGCAGTGAAGATTCAAGCAGTTTCCAGGCCCAGCCAGCAAGGTGCAGAGGTGATGTAGCAGAGCACAGGCCATGCAGCAGGTGAGCAGCTCCCCCCTCCTGCACACAGAGAAACAGACTTTGTAAGAAAACCTAAAACCACAAGTTGTGGTTTCCAGCATGGCCTGCCAAGGCCGCACAAGATCTGCAGCAATGCCTCAAAGAGTTCCCATGTCTGCAAACACTGCAAAGTGTGAACAAGCCTCAGGAGATGCAACTGCAGGTGCAAACAACAAACTTAGAAAGGCAAAGCTTCAGGAAACAAGTGATTCCAAACAGCCTCGAACCCTGCTCCAACCAGGACAGCAGGTGAAGGAGCACTTGAGCTGCAGATAGCGGAGGAGATACTGGCACTGGTAAGGAGAATGGGGGCGTTAAAGCACCACAAACAACTACTGAAGATGCAGATAGACTGTGTGTACAACCTGAAAACTGCGCACCCCGATAGTAACACCTTTTATGATACCAAGCTACACTCACTGAGCATAGAGCTGGCGAAGGTGGTGAAGGAGATGGACTGTGTCCTGGATGGGATGGGGCCCCAGACCGAGCCCTACAGGAACCAGGAACCATTCTCACAGCAGAGACAGAACTGTGACTCTGGATCCCGCTCCTCTAGAGCACAATCAGGGTCCCCAGATGAGCTCCGGCGTGTGACACAACTAATCCTGAAGCCTGCAAGTTTCTCTTTCCAGGAGGGAGGTGGGCAAGTGTAGCCACAAATACCATCAGCTGTCCCTGAGCAACAACATGGAGCTAAGGCACCACAAGTCCCAGCAGAGAAAGTCCAACAGCAGGACAGTGGACATGCACCCATGGGTCAGATTGATGGGGTGATGCAGAAGAGCTCTATTACTGGGGCAAAGACCGGGGACAGTGATAATGTACCTGAGGTGTCGGGTGATAACGTACAGTCTGTGTGGGATATGCAGCCATCTGAGCTGGACATAGAGGTGGACGGGGAGCAGGAAAGTGAACAGAATGATGTGTGTAATTCCCCCCTCCTTATCAAAATCCACACTGGATGAGACAGTCCTCTCTAGAACAGACAAACACCGAAATCCTCATAGAAGTGAGGACCCGTCAGGCCCTTCTAGTGCAGACACGCACGCCAATACACAGGGAAGTGAGCCCCCGTCAGGTCCCTCTTGTGCAGACACTCGCCCCAATACACAGAGTAGTGAGCCCCGTCAGGATCCTTCCAGAAACGCCTGGAGCTGTGGCACTCCATTCTTCACCTCCAGTGCAGGATATACAGGCCAGGTGTTTAAGAAGAGGAACGTAGTGAGGTTTAAACACCGAGGCACCGAAGAAGACCTCCTTGATAGAAGGTTTGTGGTGAGGGAACTCCTGTGCCACCAGATGGGGTTTGCTCCAGAGGACATCCTGGCAGTGATAAACCTACCAGACAGGCAGGGCTATGATGTCAGCTTTAAGCTTATGTGTAGTCTGGATAGGTTCTGGGCAAACTTTGCCAGGTTTAGGAACACAGCGGGCTGGAATAAATGAATTCATTCCAATTTCTAAGCCAGAAACAGTTATCATAAATGTCATCTTCTGGAATTAATCTGTTTCTCCCCAGGACATTGTGGTGTGGCTCGACAGATACTGTGACCTTGTGTCTGACCTCACCAAAAACAGGGACAACAATGGTGTCTGGACTGGAGGGTGGAAGGTGCTGGTGAAGCTTCGCCAGCACAATAACATCACATTATATCTTCCTAACTCCTTCCTTATTGGTAGAGAAAAAGGAGTCTGTTTCTATCCTGGGCAACCTAGAAAGTGCTTCAAATGTGGCAAGGTCGGTCATGTGGCAAATGTGTGCAAGCGCAACCTGTGGGTGATCTCGGCCATCTAAGTGCAACGTGCAAGAATGTTAGATGCAATCTCTGCGGACAGATAGGCCACTCACATAAGGATTGCCCATTTGCCTGGCATAACTTATGCAGGGAGCTTCTAGATGATGAATTAGTGGAGTTCGCAGACGCCATAGAGGAGGAGGCTTTGATGTCAGGGACCATACTGACGAGGCACGAGGTACAACAGGGGTCAGGTGAGACAACACCCAAACCTCAGCCTTCAGAGAACACACAGGGCACCATGGAGGTTGTCACACAGGACCAGCCTCAGGCAGCCGCCTCTGTATCACCTTCTGTATATGAAGAGGCCAAGAGGAACAAAAGGAGGAAAAAAGATAAGTCTACCCGTAAGTCTGAGGAGGAACATAACCTGGGCCAAAACACCAGGAAAAAAGTCAGTACCGGTGCAGGAGTCATGGTCCCCAACAAAGAAGATGCCCCCTCCTGTAGAAGCTCCTATAGAGTCAGATAGGGAGACTAGTGGTAGGCAAGGAGGCTCTGATTCTGACCTATGATGGGAGTGCCTTATCTGCTCTTTCTCTGTTGTCTTATGATGGCTAGATTTTCTCTAAAGTTTGCTTCAAGCAATGTGAACAGCATCAAAGTAAGAAGGACCAGACATGCGGTATATGATCATCTCAGATATCTAGATGCAGATGTCATCTTTATACAAGAGACACGTTTAACCACCTTAGGGCATCTACGTGAGGCTGAGAGTGAATGGCGGTCTGGGCCTTAGTACTGGCTCATATTACTGTGGAGCCTTATGCAGAGGTGGCCATATTGTTTAACACCAATGATGTGACTGTGCACAGGTTAACGGAAGTAGCTATAGGAAGGTGCCTGGTGCTGGAAGTGACCATTCATGGTAGACGGCTATGCTTCATTAACATCTATGGCCCACAGACAGTGGCTGAGAGAATCTAGCTATTTATTTACATTTTGCAGTATCTTTTTACCTCTATACCTATGGTAATGGCAGGGGACTTTAACGTTGCTTTGTCACCAGGTGACAGGTTCTCAGGCAGAGCGGTGGTCAGAGACTCCAGAGTCTTACATAACATGATATTGCAGGCTGGCCTAAGTGATGTCTTTGAACTAGGTGGTAGGAAGCCAAATTTCACATATTCTTGTGCTGACAGGAGCAGTAGAATAGACATGGCATTTATGAATCCTACAGAGACTGTTAGCGGGATGAGTGAGAAGATCGTCCCCAACTCTGACCACCTGGCTTTGGTTTTCTGCTTGGGAGCAACTAAACGCTCTGATATTGGTAGGGGGCTATGGAGGCTTAATTCCAGCCTCCTGGATGATGTCTATGTCCAGGATTGTGTCCACTCCCTTTTCCAGGTTCAGCTACAGAGAGTGGACTTTTATAACAACGTGGCTGACTGGTGGGAGGATGTTAAGGAGAGATCAGATCCCTCTTAAAGAGACTGTCAGTTAAAAGAGGGAAGAGTAAGTACAGCCAGTATCTCAAGCTGCAGAAATAATTAGAGTCAGTCTATTCAGCGGGTGGGGATGCAAAACAAAAGATGGACTGACTGAAATCTGAGATAAGTCAGTATCAGTAAAGCAGGTACACCTCCCTGGTTTTTGAACGGGATTATGGGTCCTTGGGGCTCCTGATCCCTTTGAGATTTGCAGGGAACGTGTGGCTAATAAATCGGTGGCAGGTCTCACTAACTCCCAGGGTGTTTTGCAGGAATCTCGGGAGGGTATCCTGGGGGGTGGTGAGATCTTACTGTGCTGACTTGTTTCAGAAGAAGGTTTTGGATAAGGGAAAAATGGATCAATTCTTGGAGGCAACTCCAGGCCCTAATACTAATTATGCAGATTTTCTCCTTTGACAGCAGAATTAACGGTGGAGGAGGTTAAAGAGGCCACCAGGTCTAGATGGTATAACAGCAGAATTTTATAAGAAATTCTGGGACCTCTTGGCTCCAATCCTCATGGACGTGTACAAAAATTGTCTAGAAAACCACCTGATGCCTCCGTCCATGAGGTTGTCTTTGTTAATTCTGCTGTCTAAAGGTAAGGAGCCTAGTGACATCAAGAACTGAAGGCCAATTGCCCTCTTAAATGTCGACAGGAAGATTCTGCCAAAAATTTTGATTTCTAGGTTTGTTTGTTTGTCCCGGGCAGGCTGTCAATTTGGCACAGTAAAAGGGCGGAACATCTCTGGATCTCAATAAGGGAGATGTTTGAGAGATGTAAAGCTCTGAGGTGTGGGAGATATGTTGTTGGTCTTGACCAGGCTAAAGCCTTTGACAGAGTAGACCACAAGTATCTATGGGCCAGTTTGTCAAAGTACAGTATTAAAAAAAGTATTTTGGCAGCCTTGACTCAAACAACAGTGAATAGTTTCAGAAACTGGATATTTCCTTTTGCAGAGTCTTGGGTGTGACGTGGCAATTTCAAGAGGGGTCAATTTACTCCTGACTACCTCCTCCAGTACCTGGAATATGGTCTAAAGTGCTCAAAGAAATTGGGAATAGAGAAGGTATATCTGGAGAGTAGACTAAGACCTGGAAGGATCTCTATATCCGGATCTGTAAGACCTTTTATTACCCGCAGCCAGCACTAAGAGACTGCATGGGACCAACTTCCGCAATGGACCAAGGCTTCCTGCAAAGTTCTTTTTTACATCACCTGGCTGTTATGGCATGGGAAGCTTTTTTCAGAGGCTATTTAAAATTCTCTGAGTGTCTCAGATCGCATGTGCCCCTTGGGCTGTCAGCAAGAGGAGACTATGTCACATTTTATAACCCAGTGCTGGGGGGGGGGGGGGGACATATATGGCAGGATATAACCAGCAAGCTAAAAATTCCAAGGCTGCAGTCTCTAACCTACCCAGACATTGTATATGGTATAACATCACAGGCAGCTGACATTGACCAGGGGACCATGCATCTGATTATTACCACCATCAAATTCTACCACCGGCATACAAGAACAACAGTGTCCATCCACAGTGAGCCCTTCAATCATGTAAAGGCTGAAAACCTCATCCTGTCAGAACTAAGGCGAATCAGATCTATAGAGGTTAGGAGAAAGGGCAATAATGAAAAATTATGGAGGAACATATATTTGGAGTAATTTTGGCCTAAGTATCCTGAAATTATGTTTATTTATTAATCTTTTTGTTCCCATTTATTTTGTGATGGACGCTTAAGTTAAAGTTGTTATAAATGTATTCTTTAGACGATATGTCTAATGTATTATTGTATTTTTGCTTGTTTTTACTAATAAAAATTGCCTCCTATGAACAAGAATAAAACTACTTTAATACTGCTCCTATGTACAAGAATATAACTACTATAATACTGCTCCTATATACAAGAATACAACTGCTATAATACTGCTCCTATGTACAAGAATATAAATACTATAATACTGCCTCCTATGTACAAGAATATAACTACTATAATACTGCTCCTATTTACAAGAATATAACTACTATAATACTGCCTCCTATGGACAAGAATATAACTACTATAATACTGCCTCCTATGTACAAGAATATAACTGCTATAATACTGCTCCTATGTACAAGAATATAACTACTATAATACTGCTCCTATATACAAGAATATAACTACTATAATCCTGCCTCCTATGGACAAGAATATAACTACTATAATACTGCCTCCTATGTACAAGAATAGAACCACTCTAATACTGCTAATAACTACTATAATACTGCTGCTATGTACAAGAAAATAACTACTATAATACTGCTCCTATGTACAAGAATATAACTACTATAATACTGCTCCTATGTACAAGAATATATAACTATAATACTGCTTCTATGCACAGGAATATAAGTGCTATAAAACTGCCCCTAAGTAAAAATAAATATATGAACTGTAATACTACCATTATTTTCAAAAATAGAACTTATAATACTGCCATATGTACAAGAATGTACAGTGACTATTGTAATACTGTACCCAATGTTCTTTTTACATAACGGTGGTTTTATAGTAGTGATATTATATTATTTAGGAACAGTATTATAGCAGTTATATTCTTGTACATGCAGTGTTACATTAAACATATTCTTTTACAGGAAATGTTCTATTATTGTAATAATAGTCATGTACAGATGAAGTAATATCAGCAGCTTCTGTTTTATATGGTTCAGTAAACTGTTTAATATTTACAAGACTTTAAGTGCTATAATACTGCCCCCTATGGACTAGTCTATGAATCTAAACAGGTAGAAAAACTTTGGTAATTTGAGCGAGAAATGTAATCACTCACATCTTATGATATGGACTGTGCTGATACGGTATTTATTCCAAGGAAGAGAAATTCTATTATGTGTCAGATTATCTGTCTATAAAATATCATTTCTTTTTAGGAGTATTTGAGGACAGAAGTGGAGACTGTCGGAAAAAATAGGGCAGAGATCTAAGTGTTTACAGTAAATAGAAAATGTAAACTTAGGTTAGCAAAAACGTTTCCAGAAAGAAGAAGGAGAGGGAGAGAATTTTCTCGACTCTATTTGCATTTTTATTGCTTGTAAGTTGTTACAAAGTGTTTGACTGTTGGCTCCTATCAGGCATAATATAATGCTCGGTCTATGTAATTTCTGCTCACCCTCTCAAGAAGGTGCACAGTAAATTCAGCTCCTTATTGTCGGCTACCACACGACTCCTTATTGAAAATTAAACCAAGACTTGTGCTGGGCGAAAATAAAGCAGACTTTTGAGTCTGTATGCAAAGTTTGGGATTTAAATGTTGATGATAGGGCATATGTCACTGCAAACTAGACTTACTATTCCACTGTAAGTGTGAAATCTTCATAGAGAGGTAAGAAAATCAATTCCCAGCATAATGCTCAGCGTACAGCAGAATACCAATGTTCCAGCAGACTCTTAGCTAAAATTGTCTTCAGTACATAACTACTGTAATGATCCTTACAGGCAAATTAAAGTGACATGTGACAGCAATAACCATAATAAATTTTGCTCTTTGGGAGAACCTAGGTAAGGGCAGATATGAAAGAAAGGAAGTCTCAGGAAAGTCATTTGCAGGATGACGACTACAGGGAGCACTTTGCACCGCAGATATGACCATTATTTGAGTTGCCTGAAAGGGGTTCCAAAGGCATGTCCACAGGCATACTTATGGCGGGTTTACACGGGCTTATTCTCGGGCAGATTATGGGGGATGAATCAGCCCATATAAAGGTGCAGCCAATCACCCGATGAACGAGCGAAACACTCTCTCATTCAGTGGAATGATCTTTCGTGCAAGCAAGTACATTACATTATTTCTGGCAGCAGATCGTGCTGTCTAACCAATGCAGCTCTATGAGGAAGAGCAATTGTAGTAGCGATCACTCATTCTCGTACTGTGCAGGTGATTGCTGCATGTAAATGCAGTGCTTCACCCCCACTGAACGAGCAGCCACTTGTTGGAAAGGAACGCTTCCTTCCCAGTAATTGGATGCTCCTCTGAGTTAGTAAACCCACCTTTACTCTCTTCATTGGACTTAAGCTACAGTTCCAGACGCACGTGGACAAGGGTGGCGCTATTTGTGGAACAAGCAGCCATGTTTTTTTTCCAATCCTGTACAAACTTACAGTCTTACTAACTTTATATTAATCCAATGCATTTGAAAGTAAAAATTTAAGGAATGGAGAGAGAGCATCTGGTAACAAATGGGTGTTTCTCAACAACATATATGCATTTTCTAAGAGGTTTCTCATTATGGAAAGCCCCTAGTATGCTGAACATGTGTGTGCAGTATTATAGGTCAGGCGGTTCCCCTAGTATGCTGAAGTTGTAGACCATGCGACACCCCTCTGAGTTTCTGGGAAAGATATTCAAGTTAGCTTTCCTAAACCTATGTCATGCCATCAGATGTTAGCCATGATAATGTGCATATATTTTACGCAAAAATCTAGAGGAACATTGTCTAGCCTACAATAGTCATCATGTATATCAACTGGTCTCCATAATAGAAATAGTACCCATCCGAATGTTCCCCCTAAGGCCTTGCACCTAGAAACATTTTTCTAATTTGCTTTTCTTTGATAAAGGGTTTTTGTCCTTAAAGACTTAGTTGCAGATCTGAGCCTGGCTTAGCTCTTTTTCTAGCTTTAATACACAAGTATATTTAAAAGTTAGGAAGGTGTTTCTGCCAGTATATTGTGTGAGAATGATGCTAATCTCATATTACTGCTGAGTTTTCCTTACTGTTTACCTTCTTGCTATGCAGATATAATTATATATTCTGCTGTCTCACTTCAATGTGACATCTTCTTCCTATTCACCTGAGAATAAATGATCAGTATAGCCAAGATATACAACACCCCCAGCAACCTTATTTCACTATTTTGGATCAACTTCAGATGAAACAGAGACACATCCAAAGTAACCTTAAACTGAAAATGAGAGAAGAGAATTACAACATCACACAAAACTTACACCTCTCTCAATAAAATATGAAAGCTATTTTTCTTTTTAGAAGGACAAAAGAAACAGAATGTCTTAAGGTAGACGTGTCTTACTTGTTAACTTGCCTTGTGGAGTACTCTTTGAGTTGCTCTTTATTATTGGGGGACCAAAAAAATAAGCATGAGTATTGTATGCCAGATGACACTACTCTTGGTTTCTAGAAAGAGTATATGCGAATCTGATATCTTAATTTGACTGGCATGATAAATTTTTGCATTCTTTTCTATTTTGGAAGCAGCACATATGGCAAGAGAGAGAGAAGGCGCTCATAGGGTAGTACGTTACTTCCAAAGGATTGGACTAGAGAAGTGTGAAAATTAGGCTCACCTTGCGAGGTTGTGCTATCTTAAGGCACAACTCTTGTACAGGCGATGTGAGGAGGTTGGTGCCGCCAGATGATACCGCAACAGTCCGATTGGGTGGTTTGCCAGAACCCCCAAGGTACTGGAATAAGGAACACAGGCGAATAGGATGTGCAGAGTACCTGCACTCCCAGTGTGGTATCGGATGGGGCGCACTCGAAGGACCTCAAGACAGGATCTCGAAGCCGAGCTGCTGGCGTTCCCACGTGTCACGGAGCTACTCCTGAGAGACATCTTTGGCGTACTCCTATTCAAAAGCACGGCACTCCAGACTTGAAAAAGGGGCGTGTATGCCCCGAAACGCGTTGTCAATAAATCCCTAAAAAGGAATACTTTTGTCTTGAGGTCCTTCGAGTGCTCCCCATCCGATACCACACTGGGAGTGCAGGTACTATGCACAACGTATTCGCCTGTGTTCCTTATTTCTATTTTGGAAGTAAAGCTAATTTGAATAGCTTTCCCAGAAAGCCTATGGTATGCAAATTAGCATTCAACAAAAAAGAGGGGATATCCTATCTAATGCTAGAAGAATTAAGATATTCAATTTGCATATGCTATTCATAGAAGCCAAGAGTAGTGTTGCCTGGCATATAAAACTCATGCATATTTTTTGACAAACATAAATTTCTATACTAGATTCTCTCTGTCGTTTGCCCAAAACGAATCACAAAATTTGTCTTAATCTGAACTTTTTCAGAAGTTTGGACCAAATCATGAACTGGTAGAACCAGTTCAGTTATCTTTAATGTAGACCTATATATCTTTATGGTAGCAGACTATGAACTCTTGGTAGTCTGACTTTGCAGTTATAAGGCTATAGCATGCATACTGTATGTAAGTGACCTATACATACAGTGCCCTGCAAAAGTATTCACCCCCTTGACTTTTTCTTTGTTTTTTGGTGTCTCGAAACCTGGAATTAACATGGATTGTTTGAGGATTTGCATCATGTAATTTAGAAAACATGCCCACAACTTTGAAGATGTTTTTTTTATTATTGTGAAACAAACAACAAATTGAATAAAATAACAGAAAAAGTCAATGTGCATAACTATTCATCCCCCTAAAGTCAATACTCAGAGCTCCAAGTCGCTTTGGATAAGTCTCTATGAGCTTGCCACATCTTACAACTGGGATTTTTGCCCATTCCTCCTTGCAAAACTGCTCCAGCTCCTTCAAGTTGGATGGTTTGCTCTTGTGAACAGCAATCTTTAAGTCTGACCACAGATTTTCTATTGGATTGAGATCTGGGCTTTGACTAGGCCATTCCAACACATTTACATTTTTCCCTTACACCACTCAAGTGTTGTTTTAGCAGTGTGTTTGGGGTCAGTCCTGCTGGAAGGTGAACCTCAGTCCTAGCCTCAGATCACGCACAGAGTTGTTCAGGTTTTTCTCAATAATATCCCTGTATTTAGCACCATCCATCTTTCCCTCCTCTGACCAGTTTCCCATCCCCCAGCATGATGCTGCAACCACCATATCTCACTGTGGGGATGGTGTTCTTTGGGTGATGCGATGTGTTGTGTTTGCGCCAGACATTACGATTTCTTTGATGGCCGAAAAGTTAAATTTTAGTCTCCTCAGACCAGAGCCCCTTCCTCCATACATTTTCAGAGTCTCCCATCATGCCTTTTCGCAAACTCACAACGTGCCTTTTTGTTTTTAGCTGAAAGTAATGTCTTTCTTCTGGCCACTTTGTCATAAAGTCCAACTCTATGGAGCGTAAGGCTTATTGTCGTCCTATGTACAGATACTTCAGTCTCTGCTGTGGAACTCTGCAGCTCCTCCAGGGTTACCTTAGGTCTCTGTGCTACCTTTCTGATTAATGCCCTCCTTGCCCGGTCCGTGGGTTTTGGTGGGCGGCCGTCTCTTGGCAGGTTTGTTGTTGTGCCATGTTCTTTCCATTTGGTTATGATAGGTTTGATGGTGCTCCTGGGGATCATCAACGATTTGGATTTTTTTTGATAACCTAACCCTGACTTGTACTTCTCAACAACATTGTCCCTTACTTGTTTGGAGAGTTCCTTAGTCTTTATGGCAGTGTTTGGTTAGTGATGCCTCTTGCTTAGGTATTGCAGCCTCTGGTATATGTAATGACAGATGATGTGACACTTAGATTGCACACCGGTGGAAAACATTTAACTTATTATGTGACTTCTGAAGGTAATTTGTTGCACCAGAGTTTTTTATGGGTTTCCAAACAAAGGAGGTGAATATATATGCACATAACATTTTTCTGTTTTCTATTTCTGAACAATAGTTTTATTCATATATTTTTCTCATTTCACTTCACCAACTTAGACTATTGTGTTCTGATCCATCACATAAAATTCAGATTAACAAAATATTGAACATGTAACAAAATACAAAAGAGTCAAGGGGGGTGAATACTTTTACAAGGCACTGTATGAATTTTTATGCTTGGGCTCCAAAAGTTAAAACTTGAAAAACTTTTAGAAAAGCAATAATGTCTTAAACTGGATTGCTGTGCCAATATATACAGTAACCTGATAAGATAAATGCATCACTGCGAGAAGCTGCTGGTTTTGAAGTATACTTGTATATCTCTCTTACCATCGGGAAGACCAACCATGAGGATAAGAACCAGGAAGACTAATAGATTCACTCTCAGAGGTTGAGATGTCTTTGATTTAATGTATAGGAGAAAGAAAACATGTTACTTAGGATAAGTCCTGGAATATGAAGATAATCATTTATAGGTTTCTCCCCCATGGAGATCTTAAAATGTCTGTTATGGATTTTGTATAATAAAGAGGGAGTTTGTCGATGGCGCGTTAATCCGGCACAGGAGATTTATCTAGGCTCCTCATAAAAAGATGCATTAATAAGCGGTTATCTCACAAGGGACAGGTCTGATGTCTCCACTGTGATAACGAGGCTTAAAAGTTCATTGTCAACTAAACAGATAAATAATTATTTACTTTTAGTAGGAAGTTTCTATCTTGTGTTGACTTCATAGTGTTACAGACCTCAACAACCTCAACCTCAATAATGATTTTTCCTGACCACATTTCCCAGGTTGTGTTTTGTAAGGTAGTCAGCAACTGGCAGCAAATAACAATGATGAGAGTAAACAGGTCAGGGTAGTCAATGGCCAATACCTAGGAGGTGGTTAGAGTCAAGTAGAGGTATCAGAGAAAATTGTGGCAAAAGATGGAACTCACGTCACCATCTGAGAGTCCAACAATCAGGGTGGTTCAGTGGTTAACACTGTTTTCTTTAAATGCTGTTTTCATGGGGGCAATGAGGGGCAACATCTGCATAGAGTTTGTTTGGGTCTCCTCCTGGTACTCCAGTTTCACACCGCACTCCAAAAACATTTTAATAGGTTATCATACAGTTGAATAGTGTGGTGGGGCACAGAGCCAATTACCGGCACTAATATTTACTCTAATAGGCCACAGGCACTAAGCCTTAAGCCCATGAAGCAACTCAGGTGGTCATGAAGCCTTTCTGTGCCAGGACAGGGGCAACTGAAGCTGCAGGCCAGAAAAGGCTTATGGCCTGCTTTTGATACTGAAGCATGGAGAGGGCATTATTAATACTGGGGCACTTTAATGGGCCTTATTACTACTGAAGAGCTACTATAGGGAATTATTCCTACCTGTGCACTATGGGGCATTATTCTTACCTGTGATACTATTAATGGGCACAACATCAAGAGTACTACTAAAAAGGGCACTTTCAGGGAGCATCAGGGGGCACTATTACTAATGAGGGCTCTCTCGGAAAGAATAACTATTGGTGGGACTTTTGGAAGCACTATTAGTATGTTAAAATATATATATATATATATATACACGGCACCATGAGGATTCTAAGATTTCTGTCTGACAAACTCTGCAGAGACAAGACAAGACTAAAAGATGTCATCCTGGAGGTCTGCTCCTAATAGAGAAGATGAGGAAAGAGAAAGACTACATCAGAGGAGATGTTACTGGATGTGGTAGGTATGTGGTACTACATGTATTCTCCAGTATGTGTAAAAGAGATGAAAGAGATGAATGTAATGTCCATTCAAACATGCCACTAGCACTGGGATGGGGTGGGGATTTGGATTGGCGGAAGGAGGGCTTGTCTGTTTTAAAAGTCCGTAATTACTGTACCTCAAAATGTGCAGTCTGTAGTTTTCCCCTTGGTGTGAAACCTATTGCTTGGTTTTAACTGCAAGGCATCTGCTGACTGGTTGTGTCTTAACTCGAGTACTGGGGGGGGAGTACTAGTAGAAGTGCAAGGCAATGATGAGGCCGATTTTGGGGATAACAAGTTCGCTGTACTTTGCTGAATCAATTTGGGCAGCTGACACACACAGGCACTTGCAAAAGTAAGTTCAGTTTTTCCAGATAACATACACAGCTTTTCAAATGTCATATATGGGGATATAGGTCCTACACTAAGTATCTCTCTGGATTTCTTACCAGTTAATCCAAGCAATTCGGTTATAGGGAGCAAAGTCTCCCTTACAATAAATTATCTCTCTTAATATGTCAGTACAATGCTGGTCTGCGGGAGCAAATCTGTCTAAAAAATATTGCAAGATGTCTTAAGCTTTTCCTCAACCAAATTCAGAGAAGTCAACAGTCAACATACATGCGTTACCTTCACTGAAATTTTTGTCCATGCACTGTCGCTTTAAAATGGCCGTCAACCTTCTGTAAAGTTCACTGCTTTTTCCTCTCAGAGGCTGGCTTGTCTTAAAGTCACTTTGATAGCTGCAAGAACTAGCATTTGAAGGCTATGTACACCTTCGGGGACTTTTTTTTTAATGATTGCATTTTACCCCTTTTGGGCTTAAAATATTTTTTTTCAATTGGTCTTTATTAAAAAAATATTCTGTAGCTTTGTCATAAAGTGTTAACTTCTCCCTAGTAGAGATGAGCGAACTTCTATTTTTAGTTTGGCATCCAAAGTTCGGGTTTGGTTTGTCGTAGCATCCCGTTATGTATTCCGCTACCGCGGACCATAACGGCATTTGGAATTCATAAGGGGCTGCTTCATCAAACCCAAACCTTGGACAACCCTAAGGACCTGGGGTGATGTCACCATCATGTGATCAGTGCAGGGGGCGTGGCTCAGCACTGGATTGGATAAGAGGTGATCCAGTGCTGAGCCATGCACCCACCACTGATCACATGACGGTGACGTCACCCCAGGTCCTTAGGGTTGTCCAAGGTTCGGATTCGATGAAGCAGCCCCTTATGTATTCCAAACGCCGTTATGGTCCGCGGTAGCGGAATCCATAACGGGATGCTACAATATCCCGAACCCGAACTTTGGACGCCGAACTAAAAATAGAAGTTCGCTCATCTCTACTCCCTAGCTTTGAAAATCGTACTTTCACTTTGTGCCATCTAATAACCCTCATCTCTAAATTACTAATAGCTCAGAACACTTATTTAAGCCACATTCTTATTAGTAAGATAAGAAATTAGATATAATGAATGTTTATAGGTTAGAGATAAGGAGCGGTCAGCTGAGTTGTCTAATGAAATACAATAAATACACAGAGCATGCTACTAGAGAATCTCAAGGCTGTACAGAGAAAGTGGCTCAACATTTTGATGAAGACCAATTTAATGATTTTTAGCTCAAAACGAGTACAATGCAAGAATTGCCCCCAAAGGTGTCCATAGCCTTTAACCCATTTGGCAGCAAACCACCAAGTCAGAGCACTACGGCCTCCACTATTAGGGAATTAGTCTGAGGAGCATCCTGTCCTCCTCTATATGAGATGGTAATGAAGATGTCAAATATGCCCTGGCTTGTCCTATCTAAAGATGGTTGGAAGATGTGTATTCTTGTGACCTAAACCATTAGGGGGCTTTTCTTCCTTTTCATCTTCTTCTTGTTTGTCATAAGATCACCTGGGAAGTTATCCTGGCTAATATCTACAACTACTGAATATAATGAAGACAAGGATGGTCTGTGATTTGAATTTGGATATAGGCAATCAAATATCCTGGATAACAAAGACAGAAAATGATTGATCAGATGACAAAAAAAAAAAATTCCTCTGCAACTTCCATCGAGGCGTGTCAAAAAAGTTACCGGATTTCCATCACTTTGCTACCTAAAGGCTCTTTGCTGCCAACTTTACAGTTTTTGATGTTCATTCTGCTTTACATAACCCCCCCAGCGCCCATATACAGATTTGGTATCTAGGACGGTGTAGTGTAAATAAATCAGGGATATTGCAATATTATGCTGATGTGATTAATGTGATATATGATCAATGTCTCTAATTTCATGGGCTATAGTTGTGCCTCGGGACAAGAGAAGGAGTTCTATAAAATGCATCAGAGGGAATGTAAATGTTAATTATGGAACAACTTTAGTTGTATCTACTGTACAAGGTATACAAGTGTGTGGTAAGATAATCAAAGTCAGTCCCAGAAGTCAGAGGAGAGGATTTTACTGCTAGAACATTTACCACCAAAAAATAATTTTGGAGAACTGATAACATTGAAGATATCCACCTGGTGTATGGTGTACATACAAGCAGCTTTCCATGGGAAAGTATGAAAACTAGCTGTCTTGTAACTGTGAATGCAGAGAGGTAACATGGCAGTTAGAAGTGAGGAAAAATCGGATTAGATCAGATTTTTCTAAAATTTTAGGTTGCACCCAAATCTGAACTTTGGTGATTCGCTTTGGGTGAATTTTGTTGGGAGAAAAAGAGAGAGAATCACATTTTTAAAGATTTGTTCATCTCTAATGGAGGCATTTGGAGTGCCTTCAGGTCCATAGTCTGGAGCCATAAAGACTCCAATGTGGCCACCACCAACGGCATTATAACCGATGCAGCTGCTTGGAGGTCATGGTGGAAATAGTGCATGCTCATTGCACTGTGGCAATGTTTCATCCCAGGCCCAGCATTTTATCTTTAAAATGTGGCAATGACAATTCCCACCATAATTATTGTATCTTTATAGGCACAATGATACAGAATATACATAAAAATAACATTATTATTGACTGTTGTGGGAGAAGTTACGATAGGGCTGGTGGTGGCACGTAATGGACTACAGACAAAGGAGCGGTAAGTCTGTCATTTATGTTGAAATTGGTTCAGTGGCTCACCTAACGGATACAACAAAAATGGGTGCACACCTCCCTGGACTCGCCAGTCCCAAAGAAAGCAAAATTATATAAATTATGGAGGGGCACTCGCTAGATGGGAATATGGTCATAAATATTACATAAAAAATGTATTAAGATACTCTGTAAATAATAGAAAATAAAATGACATAAAACCTAAAATATATAATCAAGAACGTTGTGGTACACAGGATGTTCTTGCCGCGACTGGAAGTAGGGTTCCCACCCCCTTAGTGCTGCCTTATAAATAAATTCAACCTACTTAAACCGCAAATTGAACTGGAGTTATTGATTATGATAAAACCTAAAATGACATAATATCACAACAATACCCAAAATGCTGAGGTAATATAGCATATTGTAGAGTGGCTAAAATGAGACTTGCAGACCCCTGTGGAGTCTTATAGGTCCGTAATCACCACACAAAATGCAGTAACCCCAAACCGCTGCAGATAATGCGGTATATATATTCCAAAGATACCGTAGATATTTGCATAGGCACAGGTTGTAATTCAGTATAAGTGCCCACTATGTCCCGCAAGTAATATTGTAGATAGAATGCTATTGAATACGGATTAGAACACATGAAAACCGGGTTATCAGCAATAGGCTTTAAAAATATAGCCTGATAATCTGTGATAGTATTAATATAGGATATATTCCTCTCACAATTCAGGTACACAGTGTTAGTAGATAGTACTACAATGGTACATTACCGCTCCCGAAATCTCCAGTTGTCTGCTGTGGAAGTTTGTTGATCCTTAGTTTGGTATAACCAACGCGGCGTCCCGCGTGGTTTCTGAGTCAGGTGCGGCATCCCACGTGACTCCACAGCCGCATCCTGAAGTAGGTCTTCAGTGTCCTGGGTCCTAGCCTCCCTCGTTCTTCGCTACCATTGCCTGGTAACAGTTGCAGATAGTGCAATCTGTAGAGGATCCTTGAGATTTTTTGGATTAATTGATTGGAGGATCTGTAACTGATGTCCTCGTGGAACCTGTCAGGTGTTGACTGCTCCAGGTAACAGCATGCTCAGGCACTACAACGCCGCTTTGGTTATACCAATGGAGTCAACCACTGAAGAAGAAGTAGGAGTTACTTCGAAACGCTTCTGGTGTGAACAGTCCCCCGATGGAATACCTAACCTAAAGCTCCGGAGCATAATCTAATAAGAATCTTACAGGTAATACTGACACCGAATCCAGCTGGAGAGGGATTCCAACAATAACCTGCAGTGAGTTATACATGGTCCTGGACTGTTAGCGCTACGAAAATCCGGAAGTTATATACCAGCCACACGCCACACGTTGGACGCCGATCTCAGTGCAACTCCGATACCGGCCGATTGCCAGGAAGACCGGCAGGAGTATAACGTGCTGGACGCCGCACCTGACCCTATCTGAGTGGCTA